>CAJNJA010012157.1:235-13280 GCA_905231915.1 Symbiodinium necroappetens | reverse complement strand
CAGAAAAACAAAAAAAACAAAAACAACTTCTTCTAATCATTAAAGCCCCTACGTTCCCCTTAGTTTGAAGGGGTTTCTGGGATGCCGCCCCTTCTCTGAACGTCGAAGCCACCCCATCATCCCCGAAGCTTCGGATCTACCCAACATGGGTTTAGGGTTTTAGGAGTTTAGGGNNTAGGGTTTAGGGTTTAGAGGAATTTAGGGGTTTAGGGTGTAGGGTGTAGGGTTTAGGGTTTAGAGGAGTTTAGGGGTTTAGGGTGTAGGGTTTAGGGGTTTAGGGCGTTGGGGTTTATGCGATTTCTTGGCGTTTTCGTTTTTCCCCTAAACCCTAAACCCTATAAACCTTAAACTCTAAGCTCTGCGGGTTCCATGGCTTGGAGAAAGGCCGTGAGGGTTGAGGGTTTAGGGTTTAGGGTTTAGGGGTGAAGAGCCCAGAGACTCCAAAACCCCTTAATTAAGGAACATACCTTAAATGATAATAGGAACCCTAATAAGATCTAAGGTATATTCCTTAATTAAGGGGTTTTGGAGTCTCTGGGAGTTTAGGGTAAGAGTCAGGAGCTCCGCGGCTCAGCCCCCCACACTACCCCCCCCACTGCTGCAGATTGGAAACCCCGCTCTCATGGACACAAGCTTATCTAGTACTAGTTAGGCTTACATGAGCGTAAATGGGCTTGTTTAAGCTAGATGATATCAACTCCTGGTCTTGGACCAAGAGTTGATATCATCTAGAGTTCGTACTTTAACATATGGGTTACTTTTAATGCTTGGGTCCTTTCTTTTCTGAAACTCGCAAGAAATCCCAACCCAGTTTACGGGTCGAAGCAGCAGTTTCATGTCCCTTGTGGCGTGGGCTTTGGGGCTTGATTTTTGGGTTGTAAATCGGTGCTCCGGGTCCGAAATCTGCCCAGAGACTCCAAAACCCCTTAATTAAGGAATATACCTTAGATCTTATTAGGGTTCCGATTATAATTTACGGTATGTTCCTTAATTGAGGGGTTTTGGAGTCTCTGGGTGCTGTGGCGAGGTTCCTCTGGTATGACTACTTCTCCTGCCCGCAGCTGGAGCATGTCAGCCAAAGCCACCCAAGCGCAGATGCTTGGACTTGTTTCTCTAGCTGAGCTGGGGCCCAAAAAGGGATCCTATTTTAGAGAACTACCCATATTGACTTCCCGCTTTGGGCTTCAACCAGGGTAGCCAGAGCTAACACCCTATATAACACCAGCGGTATCACAGACCATGGTCTAGCTCCCATCCGGTTGATACTGAGGTCTACTACTTGTTCGGACCCTGCCACAATGTAGGTTCTGGTCCTGCGCTTGGCGTTCTTCTGGTTGCCTCTTAGGACTTCAACTTTGGGGGGTTTCTAAATGAACGATGGTAAGGGGACTAAAGGTTTAAGTATTTGGAGGGGTTCAGAATGCATACACCTTAAACCCTAAACCCTAAACCCTAGCCTTGCTTTACGAGCCGGGCCTTGCTTCCGCGCCTTTTCCACAGGAAGGAGCCTTCTGCAGCGAGCTGTCCAAAGCTGTTGACAGCATCCCTGCAGCTGGCGCAGCACGTAGCCCCATCCCCGAACGCGGTTTAGGGTTTAGGGTTTAGGGGTTTAGGGGTTTAGGGTGTAGGGGGCTTAGGGTCACTCAGAGTCCAAGACAAAGCGAGCATCTGTAGTTAAGGAAACGTTATTACATATCATATTCAGTGATATGGTGTTTTCGAGGACCCGATGAGCTTACCCATAGGCCCCTAAGTAGTTCCTTTTTTGGGATTACCTTATAGGATTCTAAATATAAACCACAAAAAGGAACTACTTAGGGGCCTATGGGTAGTTCCAGGATGGAACTTGAGGTGCCGAGGATGTTAGTCAGTATTTTGGTTGTGTCGAAACCATGAACTAGTTGTCTCCTTGGAGGGCATGAAACAGAGCCGTACATGTTAAACCCTAAACCGCGATCCCTAAATCTTGAGATGTTTGCGTGTGTGTGTATATATATATACATATATCTATATATATATTGTATACAGTATACACACCTACACCTTACACACATGTATATAAATATATATATCCACATTGTAAGTACGATACATATTACATATATATATATGCACATACACATATATGTCTCTCTATATATATATATATATGCACACACAAACACATTGTGAAGTATCTATCCAGGCCTACGTTGCAAAATGCGCCTTCTTCTTCGTCCTCTGCCCGGTGATCGAAAGCGCAGATCGATCCCAGGCCGGGTTCCTGTGAAGTTCGGAAAACGGGCCTGGTGTTTACAGTAGGATCTAATAGGGCTTAGGGATTAGGCTTTAGGATTTAAGGTTTTCGGGTTTGGAGCTTTGAGTTCCGGTTTTGACTGGGGGGGTTGAGGGTTTAAAGGCTTGAAGGGTTTAGGGAGGAGTTACGGACAGGTCTGGCTCTGGTTTTTGGGCCCAGTATAGGATTTGGCCTGAAGGGCGTTTCTATTCTGGGGTGTTGCCAGGCCTGTGTTGACAATGTCACACGGGCACGCACTTGTTGTATTGAAGGCGCTGTTGTGTAGAGTTTGGATACTGCCCCCGCTCAGTAACAGTTGAGTAATATTCATAAGATGGATATGTAAGGCCCTTGATAAATTGAGTAGTAGCCCTATCATATTCATAATATGGATATGTAAGGTCCTTAATAAATTGAGTAGTAGCCCTATTAAAATATTCATACTATGGATATGCAAGGTCCCTAATAAATTTAGTAGTAGTCCCATTATAGAGTGTTACTGTATGGGGGCCGTACCCAATGTGTAGTGCTGTCCCACGTGGGCTTGAGGTTTAAGTCTGAGGTCCCCGGTTCCAAGTACTTCGGGCACTAATGTAGGGGCCTTAATAATTAGAATAGGGTTTGGGGTATACTATAGTATAGTTATACGAAAGAACCCCCTAAACCCTGTTCTATTTCTTAAGGCCCCGACATTGGACAGGGCATACAACAAGCTGGGTGGCCACGTGGACGCCCCAACTAACATATCTTGCGGAGGGGGGGGGGGGGTGGGTGGGTGGGTTACCTGGAGGTTCAGGGGTAGTTACAGGTGGACAAAAAAGTAGGAGAACTATAGTTGTAACATATATTTGGGGACGTATAGTTTCACTCATAACTATCCATGAACCTCCGAGTATGACCTTGATACCCCCTTGTAGGACCCATTAGAGGACCCCTTATGGATCCCCTTATGGATCCCTTAAACGAACCTTATAACTACCCATGGTATCTATGTAGAGCTTCTAAAGCCTAGACCTAAACCCTAGACCCCTAAACCCAAAAAACCCTAAACTCCTAAAGCCCCTAAAACCTTATTATCTATGTAGAAGAGGCATGGGTTGAGATGCAAGTTCCTGGGGCACGCTAGAAGCCAAGGGGTGAACAGCATCCCAGAGACTGCCCAAGCAGGTTCAGGGTGTATGGGGTTTGGGTTTTAGGGCTTAGGGTTTAGGGATTTGCAGGGTTCAGGGGAAGTTTCCGGTTCAAAATTCAGGGTTTATAGGGTTTAGGGGAGTTGCCGGTCAAAAATTTAGGGTCCATAGGGTTTAGGGGAGTTTCCGGACAAAAATTTAGGGTTGATATGGTTTAGGGGGGGTTCCGGACAAAAATGTAGGGTTCATAGGGTTTAGGGGAACTTCCGGTCAACAATTTAAGAATTATAGGGTTTAGAGGAATTTCCGGTCAAAGAATTATGGATTTATAGTGTTTAGGGGAGTTTCCGGTCAAGAATTTAGGGCTTTGGGTTTCAAGCCCTCGGAATCGTAGAAGGCTATACAACAGGAAGGAAAAGCCCTGTTTCGTGACAGCCTTTAAAAGGCCATCATACCGTTTGACAGAATTCAAACCCCAACAGAAAGCCCTAAACACTTCTGGCACCCTGAACCCTTACACATACCCTAAGCCAGCAAGCCACTTCCTAGCGCTTTTTCTCCAGGTCTTCAGCCCCTGCACATGGGCCGACGCTGGGCTGTTGCTGGAAGTCTTTGTTTATCCCCTTTGTCAAGATTCCCCTTGTCATATCAGGTGCTTGATTTTTTTTGTGGTTTCTATACGGCGATTTTGTGTTAGACCCGAGAACATCCCCATCAAAGCCCCTTAGAAAGCCATCTGAAACCCCTGTTTTTTAACCGAGGCCGATCGTAACCCCTAACCCCTAACCCCGCTACAGGCCAAGTCGCAATGCCTGAACCCTCTAGCCCACCAGGCAAGAACCAGCACTATGTTTCGGCTTCCTTATTTGTGTACTTTAACATACCCCAAACCTCGGTTCCTTAAGTTCCTTGATTCCTTGGTTCCTTAAGTTCCTTGATTATAATAAAGAAGATTATGTAGAGCATGCCCCAAAACCCTATTCTTAGTTGGGATGTCTAGCTCAAAGTGAAGCTGGACCTTGGAGTGATGCACAGGACATCCTCAGCTGTACTCGCCTCCGACTTCAGTCCGCGCGCAACCCCAAAACCCTATTCTAGGTAGGCCTTTGAGACATTTTATATTTTCTCTTTTTGGGCTTAAGAGGATCCTATTTACGAATATTTTTCAGAGGCTTTGAGGGGCCAACCTAGTATTCTAATTCATTGAGACTGAGGAACGAGGATGGTGCCGCGTTGAGCCACTCGGCAAACCCTTGGAGAGGGGTGGGTCTTTGGCGATTTCAGGTTTTGTCTGGACCTCCGAATAATATTGCCAGAGGCGTCAAGACCTTCCTATAGTCTCCATTGTAGTTCTTTTTTTGGGTCACGCTATAGGATCCTATATATAGAAATGGTTAGCCCCAAAAAGGCAACTAAAACGGAGACCACAGGTAGTGCTGGCCCTACCAGACCTCTAAGGGACTTCATATCTTCAAGCGTTGGGCCCAAGCACATCCAAAGACCATACTACACAGGCCCTTGAGGGAGAGCGTGAGCCTGAAGGTTCGGTTTTCTTATCCGGGATCCCGCCGATGATCTACCCATAGGCTCCAAAGTGGTTCCTTTTTGTGGTATATAATATATATATATACATATATATATATATATTGAGGATCGTATAAGGTAGCCCCAAAAAGGCACTACTTTGGAGCCTATGGGTAAAGGCTTTTTCAGTAGATGTTGCATCGTCAAGCGGTTTCGAGTCGCCAGGCAGGATTCTGCAAGAAAGCACGCAGCACGTTGTGGGCTTCCCAGAGACTCCAATACCCCTTAGTTAAGGAATATACCTTACATTAGAACAGGGTCCCTCATATGATTTAAGGTATATTCCTTAATTAAAGGATATTGGAGTCTCCGGGTTCCCACCGAAGGGTTAGAGTTTACCATGCTCTATCATAAGGGTCCATGTACCTTATACAGTATACACTTTGGTCCCAAAGTACCGGCCAAAGTATCTACTACAAAGGTACATGGACCCTTTTGCATTAGGGTCTTAGGCTTTAGGGGTTACGGCTAAGGTTTAGGGCCCTTCTAGGTTCCTCCAGCTTCCAACTCTGACCGAAGCCTTCACCATAATCCCTGAACCCATGCACCTAGAAGCCCGAATCAAAACTAGTAAACTAGTATTTTGGAGTAAACCCAAGCCCTAATCCCTAAACCCTAAACCTACACCCTACACCCTGAACCCTATATGTCCCCCTCCTTTTAAGCCTGAGAGGGGATCATACTTACGAGTATCTTTCAGTGAGGCCTTTTGAGGGGCAAGCTATGGCTCAGAACCTACCCCTTTTTGGGGTACCTAGTTCTTTAGGGTTTAGGGTTTAGGGTCTGTTATACAGAAAGTTAGTAGGTGACCTAAGGCCCCTTTATGGGGGGTACCTAGGGTGGATGATAGAAATCTTGCATTACCTGAAGGACCCTAAACTATGGGAATGATGATCTATTCCTTATTATGGGTGATGCAGGATTTATATCATCAACCGTAGTTCTTCAGTTAGGCTCTGTTCTACAAAAAGTAGGTGACCCAAAAAAGGGGTGTAGGCCATGAGCCCCTAGCTAGGCCCTGAATGCCAGGAGAACTGTGCGGGAGCTCTCCGAGACAGGCTCATGGGTCATGGTGAAGAGTGCCAAGAATCTCGAGGCCACGCGATTACTTGAAGGATCCAGGGACTTAGCATATCTTAGCAAGAGGGATACATGGTTTAGGGTTGTGGGTTACATACATACATACATACATACATACGTACATACATACATACATACATACATACGTACATACATACATACATACATACATACATACATACATACATACATACATATATATATGTAGATAGATAGATAGATAGATAGATAGATACATAGATAGATAGATAGATAGATAGATAGGAGAGAGAGAGAGAGAGAGACACACACACACAGACACACAGAGTACCTAAAATATGAAGTGCTTCCTCGAAATCTCGGTTGGTGTTTATGTAACCCTGCTTAATTACAAGTCAACTGATCCTTCACATAATGATTAAGATATGTAAGAGCCTTGAATGCAGAAGGAAATAGAAGCTCCGCGTTCTTGCTTTGACAGGGCTGAGTGTTTAGAACATGGGGGGGGTGGTATTCAGGGTTGAATGAATGTGGCATACCGTAGCCCTAAACACCAAACCCTAAACCCTAAAGTAGCAAAGTCCTTCTTGTATGGCAGCGGGCAAACTACACGAGCATAAGGCCGAACGCCTTGTTCTTGTAATGTAGGGGCCTTCGTAATTGGAATAGGGACTTGGATTCCTTTCTAGTATGGTTATAACAAGGAACCTGAGGAATAATATTGGTAAGTTAATTATTTAGGCTTCCATAGTAGCTAGTTCGCCACCCAAGCCCCGAACCCTAAGACTCAACTTAAGTACCCTTTGCAGCAAGACGAACAGCAGTGACAGCAGGAGCAGCTGTAGATCAGGAAGAACAAGAGTAGCAGCAACCAGAACAATATGTAGCAACAATACTGATACTAATAATGATGATCGTAGTAAGACTAATATCAATAAGCCTGGTTCAATCAGCAGAATGATACTCAGAACATTAAGAGTATTACGAATCATAATCAGCGGAAGCATACTATCAACACATATGCGTCCTGTGTCCCAGGATAACCATGGGTACAAGAGTCCCACATGCCATAATCATAGGAAGCAACACACACAGACACACAGGCACACGCACACGAAGCAGACACAAGTCCTGCCATCCAGGACATCCCCCTCTCCTAAAACTCCAGATAAGATATCCCGAAAACATCCAAACCTTGATGCGTAATTAAACGGCAGTTTCAAAAGGCTTGAGAAGCACCCCAGTCGTTCCGACCGGCCCAATCTCCACTCTTGCCTGCAAGGGGGCTTTGGGAGGTGGGGAGGGCTGGGGTGACGCGGGTTTAGGGTTTAGGGGTGTGGGGCCTTGGTGGATCTACCACAGGCTCTTCTTTTTTGTTCGGAAGTTATGAGCCCTACCAAACCTAAATACACCTACTGTAGGAGCTTTTGAAAGGCAGCGGCCAAGCATTTAGAAGGCCAGCCATAAGGCCCTAATAAGAACATTATGGACATGTCTTCTCACTATCTCTTAAACAGAGCACAGGGTTGCTGCCAAGAATTGCACAAATGAGCCTCCGGAGGTCGTTGCGACACCCGTGACATCCTATGGTGGCTCTCCTGGTGAAGGCATCGATATGAGGAAGGGGGGCTTCAGAGTAATGCGTCCAGCTATGGATCCAACAGTCTACTGCTGCGGCTTAAAATTATGGGCAGACTGGTTCTTAGTAGGGAATGGGGGAATGGGTTATTGGGACGATTATAGGAGACTTTAAGGGACTATCATAGAGATCCGTTCCCCCATTCCCTACTAAGAACCAGGGAGTGGGTCGTAACAGTGCATATGAAGACCTTGTGCAGTGGCCTGTGGCATAGTGCAAACATTCTTTGATCAGGGATTCCCATGGAACGGACCATCATCGGGAACCTGGCTGAGGCGGTTTGGGTTTTGGGTTTCAGAGTTATGCGGTTGTGTCGTTTTTTACGTTGTAGTGTTGTAGGCTTCAGGCTCAAGTTTCATCTAGGACATTTTCAGGTGGGCAGTTGCCGTTATAGGAGCCTTATAGAAGGTCTATTTGCCTTATAGAAGCCTTATAGCCTGTAGTTTCCTTTAATGTCATGGTAAATGTGTTTTTTGTTCAGGGTTTCGCGCTTTGAGGGTTTCGGGTTCAGGGTCCTCAAACCATGGGGTTTGCTGTTTAGGGTTTAGAGTTTTAGGGTTCAGGGGGATGTTGGCTGCGAGGTACTTTCACCGTGGCGGAAGACCGTGGCAAGCTTGTGCCAGTCCTATTACAGGTGCTCCGGCGCAGGCTTGCGCAAGGGTGTGCAAGTCAGTCAGCGAAATTCATAGCCCCTAGACCCTAAACCCTTAGCCCGGTTTAGCCAGTCAATGGGATTCATACTCGTCGGTTTTGGAGAGGGTGTTTTTAGGGCTTAGGGCAGGGTCTTTAAAGGTTTCGTCGTGGGGCTTTCACGGTTTAAACTTTTTAGATGCAGCAGAGAGTTTAGGGTGTAGGAGTTTAAAGGGGTTTAGGGTTATAACTTAGGCACTTCATGACTGATGGGTGGTGGTGCAAGTCAGGAAGTTGAGCGAGCACCGTAAAAAGCCCTAAACCCTAAACCCCCCGAAACCCTGAGCCCTAAACGCTGCACCTTACCCCAAGCCCGAAGGAACTTCAGGACTCAAGAATCAACGTTTGTGGTAGTCTAAAGTAGGAAGGAGCCTTAATGCTTAGACTAGTTTGTTGGGGGTATACTATACTATATCTAGAATAAGGAACTCCCAAACTAGTATAGGGGTAATTATTAACCCTAAACCCTAAGCCCAAAACCCGAAACCCTTGGGGGTAATTATTAAGGCCTCTTTACTGGAGCCCAGCTCTTGGGTCAAGATCGTTGGATGAACTTAGGGTTTAGGGTTTTGGGTTTTGGGGTTTAGGGTTTAGGATGTAGGGTTTAGGGTTTAGGGCAGGAGTAGTGGCATAATGATTACCACTGTCATTGATTATAATTTATCTCGCCTTTCTTATCTGTTAGTAGTTGGCCTTCCATTGTTTTCTGGCAGTTGCTGCTATCATTATTGTTGTTTAAAGCTGGTTTTACGAATATTGTTTTTGTTGATTTATTCTGGTTGCCTTAGTTATTGTTAGTGCAGTTGCTTTTCTTGGCAGTAGTGGTCGTCGTCGTCGTGGTCGTCGTCGTAGTCGCAGTGGTAGTCAGGGCCGCAGGAAGCGGCGGAGCCTTCTTGTTGTTGTCGTTGTTGTGGCGGTTGTTGTTGTTGGTGGTGGTGGTGCTGCTGCTACTGCCGTTGCTGTTGCTCTTGCTGGTGATGTTGCTGTTGCTGTTGCTGTTGCTGTTGCTGTTGCTGTTGCTGTTGCTGTTGCTGTTGCTGTTGCTGTTGCTGCTGCTGCTGTTGTAGTTGTTGTGGTGCTTGTTGTTGTGCTGGCGGGAATGACTGGTAGTAGTGAAGCTGAACCTCGACACAGGCTACTGCACGACCTCAGGGCACGGGATTTCGTTGCCTATCGATTGCTGCTGAACCTGCGGCTCGCCGGCACCGAGCATTCAGAATGAAACTCTCGCAGGTGTGGGGTTTGGGGCGCAGGTTTCTGCAGATGTTGTTTTATCTGTTTTTTCTCTTTTTTTATTTTTTTTGACTCCTTGCTGATGAATCTGGTAGCCTGCTTGCACTTGCATGTAGCATCACATGGCCCAAAGTATGAGCTTCTCCGCACTCAAGCTGGCTGTAAGTGCTGTTGTTTGATTTTTGTTTAGGTACCCTGAAGCTTCAAGTGTTCTACATGGGGACATCGGGCCGTACGTGGTCAGATCCTTAATTGCAGTACCCCTATACCCCAAACGCTAAACCCTAAACCCTACTTACCTCGCCAAGGGACGTTGTTTCAATCTTGCATGTACACCACTTTGCAGACACGGAAGCTTGAGCTTTTCTGGGTGCTGGCAACTGAGGCAGGACATACAAGTCCCTTGTTAACAATGCGAATATGAAGCAAAAAGAAAATTATAATTGACAACAAAATTAGCAGGTTCCAAGTCTAAGTATGCATAGCAGCAAAAAGAAATAGCAATAGTCAGTCATGAGTCCTGATATTTGTAGATTCAATAAGACACCGAAGCAGAGTAGTACTACTTATGACAATCAATACTGACTTCAGAAATATGACCAGTTCACGATTAATGACAACAACAACAACAACAACAGCAGCAGCAACAATCATCATCATCATCATCGTCATCACCACCAGCATCATCATATCGACCACGGCATTGGAGTCGCAGTGAGAACATTACGTTCACAAGAGCAATAATGATACTAATAATGACAATAATAATAGTAGTAATAGCAAGAAGAAGAATAGCAATAGTAATAACAATAATAGCAGTAATAAGAATAACACAATAAGTAGCAGGAAGAGTAATCGTGTGTAACACAAGGCAGTCCATCCACCTTCGGGGTCTGCCCGCGGAGCCGCTGCAGGCGTAGAGCTTGGAATGCCTTGGGGCTCTCAGGGGTTTGCATGGGGGTTTGGGGTTCAGGGTTAAGGGTATAGCCGGTATAGGGCTTCATCGGTTTATGGGGCCTTAATCATGCGGTGCTGTAGGGTTTCATTAGGTTTTGGAGGGTTTTGCAGGATTTGATGTGATCTTCGCAACCAAAGGGTGGGTTTTCACAATGCTCTACATGGGGTTCTATAGTGCTGTATAGAGTTCTAGAGTTGAGCGTGTGCATTCTGGACTCGGTCAAGCAGAGCCAACAATTCACATCTTTAGCAAGCCCGACACCCTCTCAGCGTGGTCCCGATCGCCAGTAAAACGATGACCGCCTAAACACTAAACTGAACTTAAAAAGGTGAAGCAAGAAAGGGACAGAAGAGCAAAAGCAAAAACGAGACACACACACACAGCGATAAATGAACAAGAAGCACTAGCAAAAGCCCTAAACCCTAAACCCTACTATAACAAAAGCAAAAAGAAACACCACCGATGCCCCACCCAGGACCTGGTCCCCGGCTTTGAAGCCGATGCGGGTCGGGACCCGCTGACCTTGGCTGTGGCGAGGCTCCTCACACTTCAGACATATCTATCTATATATATATATACATACACATACATATAGGGTTTAGGGTTTAGGGGTTTAGGGTTTAGGGGTTTAGGGTATATATATATATATATGTATATCTTGATCTGTATAACTATACCTACTATACCTAGCTGTATATATCTGTGTATACATGTGGGAGTTTCCGAAAATACAGGGGTATATTTGGGGTCCTTATAATGAGGATCCTACTGGACCTATTTTCGGAACCCCCACATGTATACACAGAGATAGCTAGGTATAGTAGATATAGTTATACAGATCAAGATATATATATATATAAAGATAATTACAGATATCGATGTATAGATATAGACATAGAAAAGATAGTATATACGCAGATGAACGGACAGACATAAATGAATGTGTGTGTATATATGTGTATATATATTTATACATACATATATATATATAGATATGTGTGTGTGTGCGCGCGCGTGTGTACAGGGGGGCTGTTTTTAAAGGGCGCTTAGAGGTGTATCCGGTTTGGAAGTGCTGGGATTTAGGACTTTTGAGGTTAAGGATGAAGAGAGTTTTGGAAGACTTCAGATTCGCAAGTTGTTTTTGTAAGCTCTAAGGAACCTGATTCTAGAGAGGGCCCACAAAATCCCTTGTAAGGAGTTCGGGTTCTCAGTTTCCTTTGGTAATAAGGGCCGAAATTAAAAGTCTTCAAACCCTAAACCCTCAGTTTCCTTTGGGAATTAGGGCCTGAATTAAAAGCCTTCCCGTGCTCACAGCTTCTAGGTTGGATACTGCCCCCACTCAGTATCACTGAGGTTATTCATAATATGGATATATAAGGCCCTTAATAGTAGCCCTAGTATAGACTGCTTCTGTATGGAGGCAGTACCCAACTTCTAGGATTCTAGGGCTTCCGAGCTGAGGTTCTTGTGTTTGCTGAGAGCTCTCCCTCATTGACGTTGTAAGCTGTAAGCGGTTCTTAGTACCTGAGTAGGTAACCTCTAACCCTTTGGTGTTTATATAATCCTACCATAATTGAGAAGGTTAACCCTTTTTGGGCTAGGGCACTCAGCCCCTCAGGCTTTGATGGTAAGGACCCTACGCTTTCAACGAATGATGAAGCCACAACGAAGATTCTGGACAAGTCTGTTAAACTCCAGAACCTGAACAAACCTTATCTTCTGAGGCCTAGTCCCCCCCCAAAGAACCGTACACTCTGGAAATCCGACATGAAGTTGCTGTTAACTTGTAGAACCACCTATAGAACCAATATAGACCTATACTGTGGGGGCGCCTTATTATAATAATTCGAGTATAATGGGCCCCGAAACCTTCTTCCAACTATTAGGGCCCCTACATTATACCCAAGCTGTACCACGAGGTTCCTACATCAAAACGGCTTCTCCCACGTCTGGGAAGTCGATCGCGTCGGGTGGTCCCCGCTTTGCTACGCATCCTTGAAACTTGGCTGAGAGCTTCCAAGCCCAAAGCCTCAAGCCTTGTCATTGCCTACGAAAGCCCGCAGGATTTAGGTTCCAGGGTTTTGGGTTTTAGGATTTTGGGTTTAGGGTTTAGGAATGTATGAATTGAAGGTTTAGGGCTTAGGGTTTGAGATTTTAGAACCCTAAACCCTAATCACCCTTCAAAGAACCCTCTTGTAGAAAGCTAGACCCTGTGGCATGGTCCTATGCTGGGTTCTTATTATGGAATCTTAGTTTAAGCAACTGCAATAGGGATCTATAGTAAATAACATGATTTCCTTATTCTGGTAGCATTTAGTTAGATCCCTTAAAGCCCCAAACCCTAAAACCCTAAAGCCTAAACCCTAAACCCTAAGAAATGCTCTTGTAGAAGCCCAAACCTCGAGGAAGGAATGGAGCCCCTCTGATAGAACCCCAAAGCCCTAAACACTAAACCTTTAGGGTTTAGGGCTTTAGGG
>CAJNJA010012156.1:0-13280 GCA_905231915.1 Symbiodinium necroappetens | reverse complement strand
TAGTAGTAGTAGTAGTAGTAGTAGTAGTAGCAGTAGTAGTAGCAGTAGTAGCAGTAGCAGTAGCAGTAACAGTAGTAGTAGTAATAATAGTAGTAGTAGTAGTAGTAGTAGCAGCAGTAGCAGTAGCAGTGGTAGTAGTAATAATATTAACTGCAGCAAGAGCTGAGCACGAGCAGGAGCAGAAGCAGTTGCGTAACAATAGCAGTGGCAGCAGAAGCCTCATTGGTGCAGCAGGTTTTTGTGCATTCGACAACAATTTAGATTGAGAGCCGCTTGTTTAACTCGCAAACCTTCCACACCACTGGTGCCGAATACTTCTGTGGTCATACGCCGAGGCCTGAAACACTTCTGACAGCCCTGAAGCCAGCCAATAAGAAAGTTAACAGCTTGCGGTCTGGTAAATGCGGATGCTTTTGCAATGGCGGGACCGAGTAGCAAGACGAAGGCCGCGGTTCTGATTAGCTGATATCGATTAGGTTGAATTGGATGGCTACGGTTGCACGAGGTCTTTGATGCCTCACTAGATGTCGTCGGTTTCATGCGCTTGCTCGGCTTTTTCAACTGGGATGTGCAGGTAGGCTTGTGAGTACAGATGCAAGTTGCAGCAGGGCTTCTCTATGACGGTCTTGGCATTGCTCCGAGAGCAGGCAGCGATGTTTCCTGGCTTTGGTTTTGCTCCTCGTTCAATGCAGGCCTCGGCACAGCAGTGTCCGAAGTGTGCATGCCATAGCAAACGTGAGCGTGGAATTGGGAATACGTGACAGGCTTGCTTCCTGGTGCTGCGCGTTCCTGTCGATGCGTCCTTCCGTCCAGATTGTCAGTACACTGTCGTACAGACAAAAATTCAAAACATGGTGTTGCCATATTTGTTGCAGGTCAGGGCAAAGTACATCGCGCAGCTTTCAATTTAGGCGGGAGATTATGTACACAGAGTTGTCGGTGACTTCATGAAACCAGCGACAGCGCAAATGGCATCAACACGTATCAGGGAGTCTTTTTGCAGTTTTGTCCACATGAGTATGAACGAGCGTTTCGTTGATCGTAACACGAGGAACGTCGGGCTGGCATGCATAAGCAAGGACGGTATTCGGAACCACCCCCCCTGGTGAATCAGGAAACCTTTTCGGAGGTGGCGAGGAGCAGTCCAAGGGGGAGGTGCCTAAGGCCAGTGGGCCAGCAGCCTTTGCAATTATGATACAAGGACAAAATGTTTGCCTTTGTGGCCGGAGGCGTCGGAGGGCATCTGAGCGTCTGCATTGTGCTGTCAGGATGTGGCAGCTTTGGTAGCCGGGCTGAAGAGCAGCACGGAGAACGCTTTGAATTCCAGGCACAGCCTTGCACGGAGTAGCATTGTAGACTAGTCCTGCATGTTGCAGATGAAGCAAACCAGCCCAGGGTTCGTGGGCACCAATCGAATCGACATCGAATGCAGGTGCAGCCGCCTCGATGTGGAGCTGCCGCCATCATACCAGTGACTTGACATAGATGCAAGTGCATGCTAGCTGCTAGCAAGTGCATTCAGCTCCGACTCGGAGTTTGTCCGCCGAAGATCCGAGCATGAAGTCTTGGGCAGTCGAGTCCATGGAATCATCAGTGATGCAAAGATGCCAGGTGTCAGACAGCACCAAAGAACAACCCAGAGACCTTTGGCGTAATGAACCACGCAGCAAACCAAGAAATCAACGGGAAACTGAATGGACAAGGCCACGCTGCACAGCATGAACCAACACTACCACAAGACTGCAACTTTTCATGGAATGAGATGCAGGAGCTCCACTCAGTGATAGGCAAATTGAGTGTGTCGGAGTCTGACCTCTGTGATAGAAGCTGCTGATGCGGTTGCATGCAAACACATGGCTAAACAGTCGCACGGAGAACGCTAATCTGAACGGAAGCAGGACTGGCTGATCTGACTTGGTTCCCATGGTGAGTACTTCTGTTCCACATGTGCCCACCTAAAACAACCATTTCTTCCGATCATTCGGCCAGCATGAACACACATCGTTTCGAGTCTGCTCTCTGGTAGGCAGTGCAAAGTCGTCCAAGCTCTTAAGTTCTGCTGCTGGAGTTTAAGGCTCGGAGTGGAGGACAAGACCAGAGCATCTGCTTGTGTGACAGGCGACGAGCAGATGCTCGTCTGCCTTGGAACTTTGCAGTCTATCCCTTCACCTCTCTTACATGATGACACGAGGTGGGGTATCAGGTGTTTGTTGGGCCATCTGGGTGTGCTGATCCCTTCCATCTGTTGCGCACTTCTGTGGCGCATCATATTGTAGCTGGCCTGCACGATGCTCAGGAAAAAAGTGGTGCTGAAGGAGCTTCCACGTTGAATTGTTGCTTACCGTCGCGTCTGAAGGCTCCGTTGCAAGTTCCGTGAATGAAGGAGGTGGCGAGAGGAGACCGCGAGTTGGCTCGCGTTTTTGACCCAGAACCAGGGAAGGGCTCCGGCATCTTACCCTTGCAAAGTCGATCAGATACGAGTGACTGCCAGTGATTGCCAGTGTGCAGTGAAACATGCAGTCGCCGCAGTTTCTTCAATGTGGGCCGAGGTCTTTGTCGAGATGCTGAGCATGGTGAAAGGTCTCGTAGTTGTTTTTCGGACACCTCAGTTGGAGAAGGCAGCCGCTTGCATCTGTCCGCAGATAGTCCGAATTTACGGTCAATGACGAGTATTCGTAGAGTGACTCCGGTGGAGCAGCGAGCTGTAGCACTTTTCCTCGCTTGGGCTCTTGATCTTGTCTAGGCTGCCAAAAAACGATGGCGGCTGACCGCCGACGAGGCCTGCAGCAATGCTGTCGACACTCGCAGTGAGAGATGCACAGTCCGGACCTGTTGGAAAGGAGAGAGGATCCTCAGTGACTCAGGGTCGAGTTGTTTATCTTGAATCGATGGCCCAAGGACACAGACTCACCTGAGAGTAGTTTTTCACGACCTGACACCCCATACCACAGTAAATTGAAGCTGCAACGGAGCCCCAGCATGAGTTCATGGTCGCTGTCGCATGCTTGCGCTGCCGGCTCGGGCTTCTTGCCCTGTCTTTGTCGGGAACGACATCTCTCCCGTGCCGAGAAAGCACGCAGTGCAAAAACTTCTTGCACTGATTGATTGTTGTACTGTATCAGAGGAATGGTGACAAGACCAGCTGAGGTGGGGCTCGGAACAGCAACGGGAGAGGATGTCTGGTCTGCTCAAGAGCTGCCTGGAGGACACTACCCTTCGTAGTGCCGTTGAACTCCAGCCCGAAGAGTTACATTGTGGTAGTGTGCATATAGGATGCAATGATGGCCTCAGTTGCACTGGACAGGAAATCTATTCATTTCGGAGAGTCCCAGCTTTCTACATTTACTGACATCCGTGGAAGAACTCGAACATCCATCGCCCAAATCGCTCCACTTGCGAGAGCATGCAGGATGATGCCTGGGAGATGGACAGTCCAGCTGCCTCGTTGAAGCTTGGGCCGAAATTGGGATCGAACGTTGCAGGTGCTGTTTGCGGCCCTGTCGCATTTGCTCGCAGCTGAGAAGCGCTTCGGCTGGCCCGATGGACGGATCTCCGGAGATTCTGCAGGAGCAAGGGGATGGGCTTCACAACCTGGCTTCCCACTTCCGCCTACCGGCAAGGACCTCGTTCCCGACCTGAACTTGGAGACCCTGCAACGTGCTGCGCGATGCATCGCGTGGATGACCTTCACTTGCCGGCCACAGGCGCATGTGGCGACAATGGAACCCTCGAGTAGCTCCTAGAATTGTGCAGAGTGCCAGCATCTCCCAGCCGCAGAACTCCTTCGCCGTGGAAGTGTACATGGGTGGTGCCTTCTTGACGAAGAGGTGCATGATCCATCAAGGCCAAGGCTGAAAGTGAGAGCTCTTCCCTGGCCGTGAGGCTCGTCGATGGGATGGTTCGCGCCATTCAAGCCGCTCGGCTGGCGACAGCAGCATGCTGCAGGCTCCGTCTCCTGAAAGTGGATGCAGGCTGTTCGGGCTGACGCGATGCGCGGGGAAGCTTTGCCTGTCTGCGGCTCCAGGAGCTCTGCGTCTCAGGAGTGGTCATGGGGCCCGACCCCCACCCCCAGCGCTTCCGAAACTTATCCTTTCAGGAGCCTCCAGTGCTTTTGAGCTTCGACGGGAGGTCAGAAGCAATTGAGACTCGTCTGGTCTAGTGTGACGGGCTTTACGTTACGAGTGCTTGGCTGGAGACTTTGTGCCGAGGATGGTTTCTTGAGCGAGCAGCCAGCCACTCAGCGCATTCAGGACATTTTACTGGCTGTATCTGCAGTCGTCGAGACGTTCAGGTATGATTTGATGTTGGGCATAGGTTGGCCTCAATGGCATGTAGCGACTCGAACGTACCTTTGAGGCGCACGGCTTGGAGGTTCATCGCCTCAGCGGGCAACCGCTGCCCCTCGCAGGACGCCTGCATCGGCATCTGCAGGCTGGCAAACGTTGGCGGCAGAAAGTTTCTCAGTCGACAAATGGTATTGATGCAATCCATACGGGCAGGGCTCCTTGCCGAAGATGATAGCGGTGCATGGTTCTGCATATCCGAGTGAGCTTTGCCCAAGGCAAGGTCACGGCACGGTAGAATGAAGGCTTGTTGGTGCAGCATCAGTCGGTCGAGCAGCTCATTCTGTCAGGGGCTGTGGACGTTCTATGGAAGGATCCTTTGATGTGCTGGACTGATCTCTTGACCCTGTGTCGCCTCCCCTCGCTGACTCCATGCGCGAGGACTGTTTCCGGTGTCCTCGGCCGAGGAAGAACCAGAGTACGCTGCGAGAGATTTGTGAAGAGCTGGCTGACAGGCTCGCGTTGCAGAAATGATAGCAAGCGAAGCTAAGCGAAGCTAGCCGCAGCCAGCGTCGGCTTTGGCCTCCTAAGCATGTGGTGTGCTTTCGCATTTTGGTGCACGCTTGTGGTTGCTGCGGCCGGTTTCAAGGACGTTGGAGCTCGCCGTTATCGACACAGGTGGTCCGGCGATCGAAGAGTGGCACGTTCTCGACACTGAGTCTGTGCAACGGGGAAAGGGGCTGGGAAGAGAGTCAGTCTCGGCGATTTGGCTATCCACAAATGGGCTGAAAGCAAGGAAACGCACTGTCGTCCGCGCAGTGTTTTCCTGATGAACATCAACTTGCCACTACACGAGGTCGTTGCTCCTTTTGGATCGCATTGTTTTTTTTTTTTGCTTTGATCGGCATGCTAGCTCTGCCAGGGCTGGATCGCAGATCGGCTGCTGGGCGCGGGGATGCCATGGCGCGAGGTCTTGTCTGGCACCCTCCGATGGGGATGGAGTCTTACTTGCAGTAGCTTCCAGAGCGCTGCTTTTACAGCACCGTAGTGCCTGCAAGGCTGACGTTGTGCAGAAGCAGTTGTTCGTCAACCCACACAATACTCGAACCATGTACGTAGCTGTACAAGGGGTTTACTGGGACGTGCTGGGCCGAGGAGCTATCCTCACATGCTCGGTTTTGTCGAGGCCTCTCGCCTGCATCTATGAGCTTTCGCCTCGCGACAAAGTCGACAGACATTTTCTGGTGTTGTGCCCAGGAAGCACGTTGGATGTATCTTGTGGACTTTTCACGGTGGTGACTCGCAAATGCTACTATCACGGAGATCTGTTGCAGTTGTTTCACCGAAGCTGGCCTGACAGCACGGCTTTACTGTGCTGGGAAGACCCGACGTGGTGGACACAGCGCATTGGCACAACAAGCGATTGCACAAGTGCAGTTCGACCCCGTGAGGAACGGTTCCAGCACATTACGCCGCTGCTGACAGGGGTCGGACGTTCAGTGAGCACAGGCTTTGAGGCAATAATACAAACTCTAAACTAGACTCTAGACATCAAAGCATTTGTGTTGATCAAAGGATGTTCGAAAGACTCTCGTTGGGTCATTGGTCTTCATCACGTCTTTACTTCTGTACCGTGAAGGCAATGGCAGCCAGAGAGCTCTCGCTTAGGCGACGGCACCGGCGGGCGTTTGGGCGCCGGGTTCATCTAGCCATGGGCGTGGCACTGCTTGGCATTCGGTGCTCGAGTCTGCTTTTTGCCGTGGACGTGGCGAAGTCTGCGACAGCCTCGGAAGCACCGGGCGATAGAGTGCTGTCCAGGGAGCCAAGAGGTCGAGGAAGGGTGAGAAGAAGACGGTCACCTGAGGGACCTGCCGTCTCCGTCAAGACACCCAGCTTGCAAAGAGCCTTCAGGTTTGTTGATTGAAGCCTTAACTAGAGCAATCCCAGGATCCTCGAGGCTTCGAAGTGATTCCCTGCCCAGAAATATCCGAAATCAGGTGCCCCACAACGTCAACAGACTTGTCCGCAGTGACATGTGCAATCTTCACTGCCCATGAGCATCGGCTGCAGGAATCAGGGACGTTTACGTGACTTGGAGCAGCTTGCCCCAAACTCCTTGGAAGCAAAAATGGCTGCTGAAGACGTTCTGAAGCAGCCAGAGCTTCTCACAAGGGTCAAGGCCTGGTGCTGACATTTCATCCGTTTCAGCCTCGCAGTTGCCTTGCCTGTCAGGAGTCTCAGTCTTTCATCGCGGCGTTTGGCCGTCTTCAGCTGTGGCAGGAAGCGCTCGGTCTTCTAGAAGCAAAGCGCACGGGCACCAGAAGCCGCGGCGATGTGGTGCTGACAAATGCAGCCATGGTTGCCTGCAGCCAAGCCGGGGAGTGGGAGACCGTGCTAGCGCTGCTTTCTGGAGCACTGGCTCCTGACATGGTCTCTTACAACTTGGCAATGTCAGCCAGTTGCAACGCACGTGGATGGCAGAGGGTCCTATTGCTGCTCGATGACATGAATGCTGCAAAAAGACGCTGGGACTTCTCTACGTACAACACCACCATCACAGCCTGTGCACAGGGACGTCAGTGGGAACGAGGTGTTAGCACACTGAGCAACATGCTCCAGGTCGACTTGCAACCTACTTGGGTTTTGTACAATCTGGGCATAATCCTTGCCGGCGAGGGCTCTTTGTGGAGGACGGCAATGGAATACCTTGAGGATATGTGGGCTCGCGTAGTCATGCCCGATTCCTTGACTTACAGTTCTGTCATCTCCGCTTGTGAGAAAGCTGGTCAATGGCAAGAAGCTGTTCAGCTGGTACACCGTATGCGCAAGAAGGGCCTTCCTGCCTCTCGATTGTTCACTGTTCACACTCTTTGCACCATGTTCATCTGTGGTCTTGGCTTCATCTTGTTGCAGCCGTCACGATAGCTAAGGTGAAGGAACAGACACTGCTTTCTGCGGTGCGAGCTTGTCAAAAGGCAGGGAAGGAAGCCTTTGCTGAAGAGACCTTCCCCGAGCTTGCGTTGGACATGCAGTAAAACTGCTAGATGAAAAGTATGACTCGGTGTGCAATTGCACCTGCAATCGCCCTATAGTCTGCCAGTGTGTGTAGGTCAGAGAGCTAACGGTGAGTGAGACAGTCTCAGCAGCCACACCCCAGTCTCTCTGCTTGCAAGATCTGTGTTCGAACCGTTAATGCGGACACCAATGCTTGATGGCATGTGGCTTCTTGGTTCCGTGTGCGGCGGGTTTGGCGGGGTCTACTGGCGGCATCTACAGAACATTCGTTTCTTCGCTGCTGTTGCTTGTTCAGTAGATCCTGAAAGAGGAGAGTGACGTGCTTGAGGTTTTCGGCTGGCCGGTTTCCCTTGCCTCAAAGCGGTGCCACTACTATTGGCAGAAAAGCTACATGTTCAATTGTGCCTTGGGTTGCACACCAAGGAAAAGCAGATGCCCACAGTGCGGTGTGCGCTTGGCTTGACCCCGTTCGCTTTTCGACTCGAATGTCAGCCAACTGTATTCACACTCCCACAGCTAGGTAATGATCGGGACGTGCTTGTGCCACTCTCAGGTGTGCCAGGACGAAACGGCACGGATCCAAGTTGTTGAGCTGTTGATACTTGTTGATGTCGTCCAGCTCTGCAGTAGTCGCAGCAAGTTGGATTTTGCAGGAAGAGAACCTTCAAGATCTGTCTCCATGAGGTGAGTGGCCTGCACTGCACTGTTGTCAGCGATCTGCTGGCGGTCACTCCACGGGTCGAACTGGAGGATACCAGCACGAACGGCACCTTCCTGGATGATATCAAGCTGACAAAGGCACATGACTCGTGCTGCTTCGCAGCTTTGGCATGCTCGTAATGGTCGTAATACGAACGACGATGCATTTGCCAGCTGGCCTCAGGGTGTCCTGGTTCCGCTGGCGGCTGGTGCGGTGATACGTTTGGGTGCCAGGCCTGAGCCACGCCTCACGCTTTGAAGACGTCGAGCGGCTGGGCAGGATCCGATTCCGATTGCAGCTGTGCAACGAGCCGCTTGTCCTTGCGGGTCGAGGTAGGCTTAAGGAGAAGGCACTGCCCAGTGACCTGGGATGACATGGACACCCGTTGCGGCTGTGGGGGCAGGTCGGCAGAGCCTGCTGAACCTCGCACATCCCATCGCCAGGCGGCTTCCAGCTTCCAGCCATTCGCAGTTCCAGTGTTCCTTGCCTGATGTCTACAAGATGCTGGCTGTTGTAGATAACAACTTCACGAAGTACAGCTTGACAACGGGTTCTCGCGAATCAGTCGGTGACTCACCTCCATCTCTTACAATCTCTTTCTGTCTTTGTGCTCCTTTCTCTTCGGCTCCCCCTCTCGCTTGCTACCAGTACTAGTGACTAGTTACAAGTAGCTTTCTTTCTCCGACTATCGTTTTGCGTCTTCTTGGGTCATCACTGTGAAACCTTAACCTTAATCACCGCGGCTCAAAAGTCAGTGCATGCAGGCGCTGCAGCGACTCAACCCATTGCGGCATGATGCTGACGATCCCGTGGAAGATGGTGATTCTGAGAAGGTGAAACTTCATTCCAATCAGGGTTGAGAAGACTTTGCTAGCTATCAAGAAGATTCTTCGGAGAATCTGTCACTCGTTTGTTGAGCTGCCATGCAGGTGGCAATAGCCGTGGAGTTGCCGCCACCGCCCATGATCGTCGGAACTGCGCAAGGCCTACTGTTTGTAAGCGCTGCATCTGCAAGAAGCTATGATCGTTTCGATTGGAATCTCTGGAAGGTAAGCCTGCAGAAGTCCATGGAAGGTGCATCTTGCAATTTACGATCAGTCGCAGTGTCAATTGACACGGTCGCGGAGCGGTCGCGCTTTGCTTTGAGGTCGACGGCTGAAGGGACGGCGGCATGCAAGGACGAGGTCGAGGCCCGGGGTTCCAAGTCTGCGAAGCGGTGAGAAGCGATGTGTCGCACCATGGCAGGTCTCAAAGCCGCAAGGTGGCCTCAGGGCAGAGGGTGTCGCACAGTCACCTCGTTTCTTGGCGTTTTGCTCCTCGGAGGTCGCAGCCGGTTGTTGGTACTCCCTGGCCACGTCCCTCCTCTGAAACGCCCGCGACCAAGCGAGAGGACGACCTCTGCCAGTGGGGGCTTGGCCGTGGGCCCTCGAGCTTGTGCTCTGGAATATTGACTTGGCGCGTGGATGTGCCTGTCAGGATTGGTGGCTGAGTGGAGTTCAAGTTTTTGGAGGTAGAGTTCGAGACTTTCGTTTGGCCTCTGTGTGGCTGCTGGAGTGTCCGAAGTCGATGTGGAATTGCGGGGCCGCGGCCGGCCGCGGCGGGGCTGAGGAGGCTCACTTCAGCTCCTTCGTACCATGCGTGACCTCGGCAGCTGCGATGGCGTCGAGTTGTCCCAGCAAGCGGCGACGGCTGTGCAAGAAGTGCAAGACTCTGATAGATGAACAGAGCTACAAAGCCGAAGCTTCGGCTATCATTGTCGATTCGCAGTCGAAAAACACACTAATTACTACTTCAGCACAGTCTCATAGGTTCCTGCGTATTGCAATTCCTGTGTATTGCAAGAGATTCGTACCTGTGGCATGCAGCGGCACATTTCGACGCAAACTTAGAGTGTCGTCACGTCAGCTGTGGGGTCGTGGCAACCGGTCAGCATTCCGAAGTTGTGGGTTGGCTACAGAACAGTCACCGCGTTTGTGGCATGGCCGTATGGCATCAAGAGCTTTAGTTGTTAATAAATAGACTCTGAGCTTGCCATGAATGCCGGGGATGACATGCACAACGACGAATTCTCCTGGGCAGACGTCAGTGCAGAGCTCAGCTGAGTGCAGAAACCTAGAGGACCAGAAGAGCCCACCTGTCTCGTGTTCAGTCGCTGCTACTGAGTACACTAGGATACACTAGGGCAGATCCAGGCAGGCTCTCCACCGCTTACCTTCGAAGGTCAAATTTGATCCGGTGCATTCGGTGTGACACGGCCGTCAGCAAGTGCATGGCGATGGCAAATTGTGTGCAGACAAGCCGGGACACAAAGTGTGAATTACTTCTGCGACTCCGCGAAGAGTTGAAACGAGCAGGTTTGTTTTGGATTTTTGTCCAGGGCTAGAAACCCCGAAAATGTTGCCTGGGCAGCTTCTCCAAATTGACCAGCACGTTGTTGAATGTTTGCTTGGATACCTGTTGCATCTTATTGGGATGTAGCTGCCACCACGGCCCAAGGTGTCGTCACCCTTCACGACCGCTCCGGCCGTTCCGAGGCCCGGAGCTGGTTTGGGTTTGTTTGGGTTCCAGACGGTTCCTGGACTCCGGGAGTCCTTCGGACATCTTCCGGCCCTCAGTGAGGCAACGCTTCTTCAATCCTGGGAACTCTGGGGCAAGAGGAGCCAATGCAAGCACCACAGCGCAAACGGAAAAGAAAAGTAAATAAACAAGAAACACTTACTTTTTGTAGAACACCTCCACTTTCGCTGCATGTTGTTGTGCATGTCTTGGCAAGTCACATGCCTTGTTCATTGCTTTCTCTGAGCTGCGATGTGCCATTACACAACATGTAAAGCAGATGCCGCTGTCTCGTTCCCTACAGTGATCTGCACTTTCCTTGTGCTTGTTCTTAAACCCGTGGGGAACTCAAATACGGTATTTGCGAGTGAGCAAGAGACCACGGGGACTAGTAGGGATGGACGTGAGAGTGAGTGGGGGTTAACCTGAAGTCCAAAACGCCAGCGATCGAGAGCCTGTGAATCAAAGCGTGGGCCTGGGACCTTGAAGGGTTTTGCTGTTCTTTGCCGCTGCAGGAATCCAGCTAGCCTTTGCTCAAATCAGCCCGTGCGCAAATCTGCTGCTCAGTACACGAATTGGGTTTCTAGATGCTTCTAGTGATTTGTGTTTCTTCAAACTTCAAACTGTAACGAATGTGCATGTGTATGTGTATATATATATATATAGAGAGAGAGAGGGGCTTTTGCGTTGGTTTTGAACATTAGTGGGTTCGAACCAACCAACTAGTCTTCTGTAATGTGCTGCGAACAACCCTCTGGTTTAAAAGGAGCCGCGACTTTCAAACCAATCCTACGACTTTGTTTGAAAACATGTTGTCACACGAACGGAAAAAAGAATCGTGCAAACATGTGTCATATAGGACAGGAACGTTGGCCTTCCCACTTCTTGCACGTGCCTGCTCATTTGCCAACCCTCCATGTGTGCAGTAGTTGGTTTCTGTGAACCCTCCGTCCGCTCGGGAACTCGCTTCCGTCAAACCACCACATGCACACGGAATCCTTCGCAGTTGACCGACACGCATCCCCCAAAAACACCACTCGATCCACCCTTCCTTGTCAAAGCGTCCGGAAAATAGGAAAAGTCAAGATTACAAGCATTTCATATTGGACATCATGTACAATGATGTTCACGCACAACGGGTCTGTGCAGTGAACTTGTTGGTCATGTGCTGAGCTTTGGTCTCAATGGCAAAGAAATTACCGAGCTGTCAATATTTTTTTCTGTATTTCCTGCTCTTCCAGGTGACATGCACTGCCGAGGACTCTGTTGGAAGAGAGTGAACTGTTACTAGAAGCAAGTTTGAAGCTGCTTTGAGCTGGGGGGAGCTGAACGCCTACGTGTTCCCGTGCTTCATGTGTCGTCCATGTTTGAGGAGTCGTCCGACTGTTCGACCTCCGAAAGTGATATCGACCAGGCCCACATTCACGTTTCTGTCGCTTCAGGCAGATATCATATCAAGGGTGCAACAGGAGTTCTTCGACCTGCAGGGGGACGAGCGCGAAACGGATGTGACTGGGCACAGAAACTGCGAGGATTGTCGACAATCCTGTCGCGGAGGCTGAGCCAGCCAGCTGAGGTGACGGATGGCCTACACCCCCTGCACTTCTTCCCCACACAAAAGGCACGGAAGATTTCGACTGTAGCTGTGAAGGAGAAATATGTTTTCATGAGGCCGAGACCGAGATCGCTTTGCCTCCTGCCTGGACATGGCTCTTCGTTCTTGTTCGTTCTTGGGTCTTCTTGTAGCCTTTCGGACTGCAGGCCGAGCGTGGAGGAGGCCGACCTTTACCGGTTCGTGCACTGGCATTGGCCTTCCCACAGCAATGTCAGGCCAAAGCTCAAATCGAGAAGATCAAAGCGAGGCGACGGCCACCAGGTGCCGTTTTTCGTAATCTGTGTTTCTGCGTTGGCAGAGGCGCCTGCACATCTCGGAGATTGCGCGACGCTACTCGGGTGCCTTGTCAGATTTTTTCAAAGCTTGTCTGATACATTTCGCCGGCTTTTTAAGGTGCACAGAGCCATCAAGCTCAACACGACAGCAAAGTCTGCCCTAAGGAACAGCTTCAGATGAATAAACCAGTGCTGCCGTCCACCCCAGCCAACTGCATCGGAGGCACCTATGCAGCTGCCGCAAGTGCTGCCGCAAGTCTTGCAGTCTGCTCTCCAAGGCCGCCTTGTTGCTCACGTGAGGCTACATCATCGTAAAACATGCTGTCGAACATACACGGACGAAAGACATGTAGATAAGTGCAAAGAGATGTATCTGTCTGTGAATAAACTGTATATATAATATATATATATATACAGAGATTATAGATGTATATATACATATATCTATATATACATATAGTGCGTACATGTGTGTATATATATATATGTACACATATACATATATACCTATATACATAAATACATATACATGTACATATACATATACATATACATATACATATACATATACATATACATATACATATACATACATACATACATGTGTCTGTCGCATGTGTATATATACACACATATACATGCAACATGTGTCGTATATATATATATGTATATATATATATGCATGTATAGTGTATGCAGATGTGTGCATACAACTGCATACATACATACATACATACATGCATACATGCATACATGCATACATGCGTACATGCGTACATGCATACATGCATACATGCATACATGCATACATACATACATACACACGTACACACGTA
>CAJNJA010012155.1:0-13280 GCA_905231915.1 Symbiodinium necroappetens | reverse complement strand
CGACGACGACGACTACTACTACTACTACTACGACGACTTACGACTACTACTACTGTTACTACTACTACTACTACTACTACCACTACTACTACTACTACTACTACCACCACCACTACGACGACGACTACGACTACGACTACGACTACGACTACGACGACGACTACGACGACTACGACGACGACGACGACTACTACTACTACTCCTGCTGCTGCTGCTGCTACATCTACAGCAAATCCTACTACTGGATCACTCTAGCTCTAGCTCTGAAGCAGGCTCGACAGCCCAGCGGTCGGCTCATTTCCTTCCGCGGAGGTTTACTCCCTGGCGGTGGAGCGACTCCCAGTTGCAGATCCGGGGCTTAGGGTTCCGACTTGCAGACTGCGGGCTTAGGGTTTAGGGATTAGGGGTTAGGGGTTTAGGGGTTCAGGGGTTTAGGGTTTAGGGTTCGTATACAGAAGTATGCCTCGAAATCCTAAACCCGGCTTGCCCGAAAACTATTGGAGCGCGGAAGGAGCGTTGCCTCACCACTTAAACCAGTGCAGGTTAACACTAATTAACCCTAGCCCCCCAGGTACCTACTATATAGGGCCCTGGGGCCTCTAGTACCCTATATAGTAGGTACCTGGGGGGTTAGGGTAACTTCCGCCAAGGACTGCGCCTCTACGAGGCTGAGAAGCTCTTCTTCGCTGGCTTCTTCCGGGCGCTAGCAGCTTGCACCTTGGCTCATAGCAGAAGCAGTGTGCTAGTAAGATTCGGCAAGACTCCTTATGCACTTGTTCATGTCGTGACGTGTAAGGGTTTCGGACACAAGAAGAATATCTAGGCATACTGCCAGCAAGAAGTTCGCAGGATGAAAAAGTGAGCATTGCAACGTCAATGAATGTAGCAATAACACGAGTACTTGCGAACACCTTGTTCCCAAGCCGCTTCTGTTGGATCTAGGAATCTAGGGTTGCAGGTTGGAGGGGGGTGTTTAGGGCTTCAATTGGGACAGAGTTGCTGAAAGGGTGCAGTGAGTAGGACCCCAGGAACTTCTGCATGGTTTAGAGGTGTTAAGTCTGCACGAGGTGTTCGTCTGCACGTCGTCAGAAATCCAGGGTCCAACTCCCATAATTAAGCTTTTCTCCTGGCCCTGTGTTGTAGGGCGTTCCGGGCTTTCAAGGTTCGGATTTCTGGAAGGCCAGGGCCCTGCCCTTCCATCAACCTGTCTGCTGCTGCTGTTGTTTGATGAACGTTTAGGGCCAAGATTCAAACCGAGCAGACGCTGTCGAGCGCTAAACCAGCCCTCCTAGACCCTCCATCTACCGCCTATTGTAGACCCTAAGTACCCACTATCTGTGACCAGCTTAGGCGAGGCTCTTCCATGCAGACGATACGACCCTGCTCGACCGGTGCGCAGCCACTGTGGAGGTGACTTGTTCTCCGCTAGTGGAATCGAGGTAGATAGCTAGCTGATACACAGAAAGACCGAAAACCTCGGCCACGAAATGAGCTGTAAGGCTACAGACAAAAACTGAATGATGGGCTTTCTGCGGACCAGCTGCGCTTCTCCGTGCTTCCAAACCCGAGAGAACAGCTAAAGCAGACACCTTGCTGACACTTGTGCAGAATCCTCTTTGGATCCCTCACATTCAACCCTTCTCCCATAGAGGCCAATGCCCCTCTCTTCAGGAACAAGCGTAATTTCTAGCATTCCTACTATGCTCCGCAAGTTCTTTATAGTTAGCCGTGATCCCAAGCGTCCCCGAAATTCAGGCTATTACTTTGTAGCACCCGAGCCTTTGCAACCCGAACCCAGAGGCTGTGGCACTCGGTAGCCCTGAGACCACAAACTTAACGCCTTAATCACAAAGCAACCCTCAGGGTCCATGTACCCGAATAGTATATAGTTTGGCCCCAAAGTACCTATATAGGGACTACGCTAAGGCCCAAAAGTATATATGATTTGGGTACATGGACCCTTAGGGCAAAAAACCCTGCAGCCCGAAACCCGAAGTTCCTAAAGCCTACAATATCAATAGACTATAGAGCCCCTAAACTCCTAAACCCGCCTCTTAAACTGCCATCACTCCTGATTCCTCTACACCCAAGGAGTTGGACAGGGAAGATCCGGAGGCCTCGGCTCTTCGATGGGTTCTATGGGGGTGCTATGGGATTTAGGGTTCTATGGATTGAGGGTTTAGGGTTTATGGTTTAGGGTGTTATGGATTTAATTTAGGGTTCTATGGAGTTGTATCAATGTGCTTTTTTTTTGATTCTGGTTCTCTATGGGACTTAGAGGGTTTAGGGTTTGCAGGTTGTAGGCTCCTACAATCATTGACGCAACTACGACCACTTCCACGACATGGATGCCAACCACAGCAACGACAATGTCGAGCAGGACTGATCTTGGCACGGGTCGGAGATGGGTTTCCAGACATGATTTAGCCTTGTCTCGGGCACCAGGACCCTCCTTGTACCCTCAAATAGGGGTATATGGTTCCAAACAAGGGGTACTTAGGGTCTAATAGAGTGTAGATGGAGGGTCTAGGCATGTGGACTTGCAAGAGGAGCAACTGACCAGGAGCTTTCCATCTAGTGGATGTTCACAAAGCTATAGTGTGATCGTTCTGCATCATGTGGTATTTAGGCGGAAGGTGAAAGCTGAACAAGTATTTTTTAAGATGCACCAACTCTTCAAGGGTGCGTAAAGTGTTTCACAGAGTGATTTTGAATAACCATGTTTTGGAACTCCTGATTCCACGGCTTTTCGGTAGGAAGTATAGCTGCACATTTGAGTCCGTAATTCCCAAGCCACGCGTCACGATTTCGCAGCATGTGGGTCCTTCGTAACCCGCACAAGACGAAGCCGAGAGCTTAAGGTGTTGAGGGCTTGGAGCCACTTTGCCCCTCTTGGCGACAAGGTTGACTTTGCCTTCATCTGTCTGCTCGAAGCACGGACATTTCGCGTTCGCAAAGATCTCCCGGTTAGTCAGGGCCGAGGCTGTTTAGGCAGTTTTAACGCACTTTCCTTCATCGTTTCGGCTGGACTAGCGCCGCTACTTACCTCAAACAGCCAAACTTGGCGCAATTAGCTGTGGACACTGTTGCGAATCGTGTGGCAATGCCAATCACAACAAACTTGGTGTATTGAAGGGGTTTGTCATCAAGCACATTTGACACCATGTCCACAGCTGGCGATGTCGTTGCGGGGGATTTGGTCTCAGGCATTCCAATGGGCAGGCACGTTGGCTCTGATTCCACTTGAATTAATTGGGTTTGTAAGGCAATGTAAGTTTTTCAGACTTCGAACTTCGAAGGACACATTCTCTTTGGTGTCGGGCCTTGTGAAGTTTCGAAGAACATCGGAGGGTGTTCATTTCTCGTCTTCTCTCGCCTGAGCACCAGCGGGCAGGCTTTGCGCAGTGACATCGGCGAGCAACCGTGTCTTTGGGGACGCTTCTGCTTAATCTGCTTAATGGGAATGTTCACAAACACGTTTGTTGTGGGAGCTCTGCGGAAGATCTAGGCTAATTCCGGTCCCCGGCTGAACAGGTGCAGCAACAGTAGTTGCATGGGCACTTCCACCACCCAAGGAATCAAGATCTTTGTTTTCGGAGAAAAGCAATCTTACGTCTTACGTAAGAGAGGAGCACTGCTCGCAGTAGTACTACAACAGCACGTGATGTATCGTTTGTGTGATGGATGCAGCTGGACTTCTGCCTCCCTCTTTTCTGGCCGTTCGGGCCACAGTCAAGCGGCAAGGCCTCGAAAAAAATAACCAGAAGCACAACCGATGTCATGTTATAGGTCGTTTCCCGCTCGCTGTCGAGACATAATGAGTGACAGTTGCCTTCCTTCCGCATTCCTTGCTTCGTTTTGCCTTGCTAACAACGGTTCACCCGTTTCCTGCCATCTGACGATCACTTGATAACTTGATAACTGACCCCTGCCGATCCGGGTGCCGCACTAAGCAGGTGACTAGCGGCTCGTTTTCAGCACCAAGCCACATACAGGTGGTGGCCCCCCACCCAGCAGCCCCGGGTCATCCGGATGGGGAAGTTCCCCGACCCAGCGGGCAGCACTGGAAACTCATTGAACTTGAACCATAAAGCTGCACAGAGTGCCGTAGTATTACGTATTGCTCTCTTCATGTGTCCTTGCCTTCAGAAAGCCGTGCGAGCACAAGGTCGTCACGCAGATGGAGGCGGTTTCAAAAGAAGAGTCTGAACACCATGGCCTTGATGCTGCTGGGTTCTTGGTCAAAGGCTGGATCCTGGAGCTGGCAGAAGGTCACCGGCCCGCTTCAATCCATGTAATGTGTAGATTTCAATGACCATTGTTTGGGTTGCGCAGCTGCGGCGCCAAGGTAGGGATGGCACCTTCCGCTGGGCAGACTTCATCCCATCCTGCAAGCATTGTAAGGAAAGGCTCCGCCCCATTCTGCCATCCGGCGAAGTGGCAACATGCCCGGGGTGCAACGCGGTAAGATTCAGCCATTGCATTCTGGTGTGGTATAAGATGTTCTCTACAGCTTCTATACAAGTATATACGTGATAGAGAAGCCAAGAAGTAGTTGTTGTTCATGTGATGAAATACGAGCGCAGTGCTTAGCTTCAACAGATTCTAGGCAATCGCAGCAAGGGCGAGGGCCGCTGCATGAGATTCAGTTGCCCCAGCGACGCTGAGACTCCATTTTATGACGAGGGCTGTGCAACGCCTGCCAGTCAAGCATATTGTGGGAGTCATCCCTACTTTGGAGGTTATGACTTTGACCCTGACGATCCTGACCTTGATGAGCGATGCTGCAAACCAGGTGGCGTCCCACTATTTCAGGTGGCCGTTGCAGCAAACCGATGCTTCGATGTCAGCTTGGTGGCTGTACGCTCCGAAGACCTGCACCTCGATGTTGGAGTGTTTTTTACCAAGTACAGTCCGGCTGATGATGATGAGGATACAGATATGTCTGATGTGACATCGTTTCGAATTACTTGCCACACAGGAGAGAAGTCGGTGATATCTTGCGAGGAGATTTCGGGACAGCTGGGGTTCGTGACGGGAGCAACGATGCTCGGGACAGACGCCTTCGGGTTGGGCCGTTCAAGGCTTGTGCTTGTGCACCAGAAGGGTAGGCTGCCTTGTCTCCTTCGCAATGCAAAATTATACACATGTGAGTGGGCTGGCCGAGCTGATATCGCCTGCCCTGACGAGTGCAAAGACGTTAGATTCCCACAGCAAATCGTCCATTTGGGATCTTCCAGCTTGGCCACCTTGTCACAACGCACTCTGTGGGTCGTGGAATTCCCGGAAGGAGCAGTGCATATAGCTGTGGAAGAGGTTGCCAGACAGGTGACATGGCGCAAGGTGCTAGATCTTGGAGACTTGGCGGGGAAGAACCCATGCTTGCTCGCTCATGGTCCCCGGGATGGACAACTGATGATCTTCATCGTAAACCAAGGCTGCTTGCCGTGTACGCAGCGCAGTCTCATGACCAAGTGTAAGCAGTCCAACCGAGCGAGCTCCATTTCCATGACACGCCAAGGTTGATTCACTTCGAGTTCCGGGATCGCAATTCCGCCAAGTAGTAGGACATAGCCAGACTATTGTCATCTGGTTACCGCCGAAAAGAGCACTTCAACGACTAGTACTAGAGAATACTAGAGTCTACGCTCACGCTTGCGACGCCATGTTTTTCCTCTTTTTCAACCCCTTAAACATACTCTAGTGTTGGTTGATTTTCGCCACGAGGTGTCGAAGGTATGAGTTTGGGTGCCAGAAAGACGTCAGGTTTGATAATGGTTCGGCTTGGTAGGAGGGTTTAGGGTGTAGGGAGTGACCCTTACATGTAGTGTTTGTTGAATCTGGCCACGAGGTGTGGAATGCATGCTTTATTGCTCATGCTTTACTATTCATGAGCATAACGATGATGGGTTTGGGTTTCCGATCGGCTTGGTAGGCATTGATAATGTCAGCATAATTCGTTGCCATCATTAGTCGTATGACTATCATCATGATTATCTTTGGGAGTATCATTGTAACCATTATCAACAGCATCACCTTTGTATCAACCAGCGAAATCATCATCTTCAGAGCCTCAACTGTCACCCTCGTTGGCATCATCATGCTTACCGGTTCCATTGCCCTTTTCGTCATCGTCGCCATCAACATCACCATGTTCGTCATTTGCCAGCAGCGTCACGATCAAAGTCGTCATCCTCATCAGTATGTACAGCATCCTAATCCCACTTGCCGTCAGCAGTTGCCCGCGTAGCAATCAGTTTGGTCATCCTATCATCATCCGCATCAGTTTCCTTTTCGTCATAGGGTTTCACCATATATTACCTTCCATCGCGATTTCAACCATCCTCGTGCTGGAAAGCATCGGTTCCAAAAGGATAGGTCCGGATAGGTGCCGACGAGATGGAACTTAGAGGAGGAAGCCGGACTAGACAAAGCTGGCGGTATATTCGAGTCAAGGGGAATGGTCAGCAAAGCAGGGAGGATTCAAGCTTTGCATGACCCGAAGCCGAAACTCACACGGTTTAGGGTTTAGGCTTGTGGTGGGTCCCTCTATGGAAAGGAGTTGGGAACACTCAAGTGCTTCTCTGGGCCCAGACAACGAGCAAGGGAATGTCTTGTCTCCTTTGCTGAAATCCTGATTTGCTAGGACTTTCTGGAGAATTCTATTTTTTCCGAGTTTCTGTCGAGTTATTCTTCTAGTTTTCCTTGCTTTAACCATGTTCCTTACTGTGGCTTGCCTTTTTCTAGCTTCTCCTAGATGTTCCTAGCTTTGTCTAGGCTTTCATAGCAAAGAGGGCCAATGGCGAAAGCTTTTCTTCGTGGAGAGTGAAACCTTGTACTAGTATTGAGGCAAGATTGATGGATGGAATTCTTTGGCCTGTTGAGCATTTCACTTCTTTTCATGGCTTGTTCATAGCTTTCTTCAGTTCTCCTAGCTTTCCTTATTTGTCAAAAAAAGCGGATGTTCCCGGGATGATCGCTCAGCTGGCAAATCCGTAATGTGTTGGCTTGCCAAGTTGGTTGGTTGTGTTGGGGTTTTCGCCTACCCTGACAGCCGTACCTGGGTGATAATGAGTCGTTGGAACCAGCGTTGCCTGCAGACCTTGCCAGGCTTGTCCGAGTGTGAGTGTCAAAAACATGTGTTGGCTTGGAAAACAGCTACGTTTTGGCTGCGCGACAGCACAATGTCACAAGGCTGAGCTCTGCGCATCAGTTACATCAACAGACTTTCTGTCAGTCCCGAGGTTGACCATCTTTCGACCTGCTGACAGCTCTTGTTTCGTAGTTCTTGATCCAAGGTTTGGCAGTAAAGCCTTGGCTGCTGGTGGAGCTCAGAGGAGAGCCCAAAGGCACGTCAGTGCAAACAACCTGCCTGACGTCAACAGTGCACATTCCAACCCATGTCAATGGGTCATCATCACTTCTCCCCTCTAGCATGCGACTTTGTGGCAAGCGCAGCGGCTACATCTTCTGCACTGATCTCGGACGTGTGTACCACCTGCGAGACGAGCCGCTTAGATTTGCACGGTGTTAACTAACGGGAAATCCAGAATAACGCGTTCAAGGCAAGTGAGCCTGCAATTGGACTGCTTGGCATGGATCTAAGGTCTATCATCTTGGCGGAGCATGTCTGGGTGTCCCCGGTGCATGATCCTGACGAGATGCAGCGTGTTGCCACTTTCACCTTCACGAACCCCGACAACTCAGCCCATGGAGTTCCGGTTGCAAGCAACCAACGCTTTTGCCTGGTCGGGATGCTGATGCGCTTCGAATACTTTCGAAAGATGTTCGAAGCGTGGTCAGAAAGGGCATCTGCAAAGGTTGACATGCTGGATACCGACGTGGCCACTTTCGACCACTTCATGCAGTATGCATATTGTGGCAGGATTTCAGATGACCTCAATCTTGCAATGTTGACCTGCTTGCTGCGCTTTGCAAACAAGTATCTGCTGCCAGACTTGGCTGCACGTTGCTTGTCTCCAGTTCTCTGCAGCTTGACCGAATGTGGGCCATGCATACTCGGCATACTCACAAGAGATCTTGAAGTCTTGAACCCTATCGGCTCGCCTTGAATCCCAGTCCCTTTTTCCGGCTGTAGCAGGCACTCTCGAAGATGCTCACTGCATGAAAAGGCAGAGCAGCGCCACGTTAGCGGAACTCCTCCTTCTCGCCGATGAGGCCGCTGTGGCATTCCCAACCCTCAAAGCGAAGGCAAGGGACACGCAAATCAGACCTCTGCCGTGATTGCTGCGGCTTTCGATACGGGATCCAAAAGCCTAAGCTATGAGTTTAGTCGAGGAGGCCGAAGTACATAGACCAGCCTTGCCGGTCATATCGCTACACAGGTGCATGTCGATCACTTCACTCTATGCCCAGGCAATGCATTCCATTCTCTGCTTTCGCGGTGACGTGTTGAAGGATGCCTCCTTCCTGGCTACGGTCACATCGAGAAGTTCGGCCATGCTCGCGCAGTTGCTGGCTCCTGTGGCTCCAAACCATAACTTCTGCCAACCGGAGATTCTTGCAAGCAAGCATGCATTCATTTGAACTCGACATGTTTTTGTTCCTGTCCGGTGACGGACGTTTGATGGAAGCATGCCTTCAAGGAGCTTAAGAATAATCCTCCAAGACTGCCTCTATGCCTTAAAGGCTCGTTTGGTATCGGGATCTTGCATACAGCCCATGCCTGAGTCTGGATAGTGCTGCCAAGCGTGAGTTGGGGGTTTCCGAAAATAGGGGACCCTAATATAGTACCCTAAATAATAGGATCCTTATTATAATTATAAGGACCCCAAAATACGGTACCCTAATTGTCCCTAACTCCTAAACCCTAAACCCCAAAATAAGGTACGAAACTCACAGTTCACAAGACCTAAGCTTCCAAAAACTGACTCTCAGGTTGGAGGGTTTAGGGTCTAGGGTTTAAGGCTTTTGGTTTTAGGGTTTAGGGTTTACTTTAGGGTTTAGGGTTTAGGGTCTACTTGAGGGTTTAGGGTTTCGGGCTGACTTCAGGGTTTAGGGTTTACTTTACCCTGAACCCTAGACATTCTGAACCATGATACATGGTCCTTAAATTTCCACGAGCACATGGAAAGGTGGACACAGGGTTCCTTTCGCTTCAGCTGGCTCCCCTTGGAAGCGTAGGGGTCGGAATGACTAGTAGTCACATCCTCTTATCCCCCCTAATTTTCTAACATTCTTCTATACCGAACATACCCCAAGACCGTATTCGAGTCATCAGGGATCCAATATACGAGTATCTTTACTGCGCCTGTGAGGAAGCGCAGAAGAAAGGCAGAGAAGGTGCAATGCGCCTCTTGGCTTCTCAGCCAGTAGCAACGTGTCGTTCTGAGTTAGGGTTTAGGGCAGTTTAGGATTTGCGGTTCAAACAAGGTTCGAGGTTTTAGATCGTTTTGTGTCTGACCAGTCCGACTCTTTAAGGGGAACGGGCCTTCTGCATGACCTACCTTTGGTTAGTAGGGAATGGAAGAATGGTAGTAATGGTACTTATAATAGTTCCCATTCCTCCATTCCCTACTAACCAAAGGTAAGATGAAGCATGATTCCAGGCGGCCTAAACTTCAGTCCTCTTCAGCAAGTATGTAATGACTCGACTGTCTAATACCTCTGTTACCCTAAACCCTAAACCCCTGAACCCTAAATTATAGCAAGGTGAGAGCCTAGGGTTCCTAGTCAAAGCAGGACGACGATAGCAAGGCGACGACGGAAGTCGGATTTTCAGCTTTTGACTCATCTCCCTGCGTCCCTGCATCTCTATTGCCTAGACCACTCACTCCCAAAAAAACTCCGAAACCCTCTGACCCTAACCCTTCACTAGTACCTACTGTCCCTGATCTCCCTGTCCAGCTGCCGAGTCTTTCCTGGCCGGTACACAAACAAGCCACGGGATCTCGTAGTCTGTCTGGATCCTCAGTGCAAACAAAAATCAGGACCCTAAACCCCTAACCCTAAACACATGACGCCCATCTGGTGTGCAATGCCATCTCCCTTTATCTCAAACATGTACAACAAAGTGCTGTCATCTAACTATCTATCTACCAACCTATCTGTATATCTATACTCATACTATGGTCAAACCAGCCAAGGAGCTGGATGCTCTTCTCCCCACTTGCCCCAGCTGGGGCGCAGCGTCTCTGACAGCTGAGGGCTTGGCCGGCAGTTGAGCATTGCTGCGCAAAAGAGCCTAAACCCTAAACCCACGTTTAGTAGGGTGTAGGGGTGGAGGAGCCTGAAGAACCGGTGGGAGTTGTTGGCTTCCCACCTTATGCTCAGCATAAGCCGAGGATCACCCATCTTCGAAATCTCTGTCTTAGGGTCTAATTAGGGTTTAGGGTTTAGGGCTCCGAGAATGAATTGCTTGTTTGCCATTCCTCCGGGGTTGGCACACACGATGCCAGAGTTGACATTCGCTGTTCACGGCGCAGACGAAAAGGAGCAGTCCAGGAGTAACGAACATCCAAGGAGATAGGAGCGTAGGCCAGCATGGGCTGATATTGCTGCCTCGATCCGGGCCGTGGAAAGCTGATCCCCAGCCCATCTGCATGACCAACCTTTTGGGCTTTAGGTTTTGGGAGACACTTCAGCGCTTTACCGCCTTGGTTGGCAGCAGTGATGACTAGTCTGCTGTTCCGCAGCTTTGTCCTTTGTCGGAAACGAGAGTTTTTCCAAGAGTGTGGACCTCTAACCGGATTTGTAGGATGATGGTGCCTTGCACCGTCATACTTGCGGGTCCCGCGCGTACGAATCGCATTCTGTCCGGCCTATAGTAAAACACATGTGTTCAACCGCATCTGATAGTTTGAAGCCGGAACCGTCCTTGCTGCAGAAGCTCTGTCGCTTGAGTCCGGAATCGTCTCCTTAGAGTTCTGTGACAGGCGGGAGGGAGAGTGAGAGATAAACTGCCCTAAGTGCCGGAGGGGACCCACGAAATCTTAGACCCGAAGGCCTGCCTCCCAGAATCCCAGAACCCCCCTCCTTAACCCCAACTCCATTTCTGCAAATCGACATCCCGCAGGATCACAATGCGGAGGTGTTCTCGCTGACCGGGCAACTACAGTGTCTTGGGGTGGGTTCGTTCACATGAACCACGCACCGTGCTACTTGGTGAGCGCCACACCGAGACAGACACAGGCTGCATACCGAAGACCGACCGCTCAGCCTGATCGTGTTGTTGACCGCTGATGTGTTACATCGCGCGTTCTGCAGTGACGGATTATGCCGTGGTATGTACTGTGGCTGCTGTGTAAGATTCTCCTTATCCCCTGCTAATTGGGTTGTGCCAACAAGAGCACACGGAATCTTTCGTTTACATGGTGTTGCAAACGACAAGTCGCAGTCAAACCCACTTGCCATTGCCCAAAGCACTGCCAAATTGCTTCGCAGGTCCATGTCTCTGCGTTTGCACCAACCTACACCCTACACCCTAAACCCTAAACCCCAAACCTAAACCTAAACCCTATAAACAACTTGGCTCCAAGGTTAAGGTTAAGCCCGAAGCCCTCGAACCCCGGAGTTGAAACTCGACAGCGAACAAGCTATTAACAGTGGAGCCTCCAAACCCTCACAGAGCCTAAAAGTTTTGAAGACAAGAAAACTAATCCAGAGTTTAGAGTTTGGGGAATCAAAAGAAACCTAAACAAACCCTGAATCGTAATCTTGGGCTCTTGGGTATCTGCCCTGCAGGTCTTGGCCATGGCAAAAGAAGATGCCGAGCCTTTGGTCAAATATGTCGTCGCCTGAATGATCACGGATAACCCGTATTATTCTGTAGGGTTCTTTATTATGAATATATTTAATATATACTATAATGTACCCTAAACGGAATGACTAGGTTTAGGTTATAGGGTTGCAGTTCAGCGTCTAGGGTTTCGGGTTTAGGATAACCATTTCGCGTGGTAGTCAGTTTAAGTTTCAGCGCAGCCATATCATGCAACACCCCAGCACCTTATTCCAATAAGCAACCTGCATGATGTACAGGTCGTTCTTTGTCGAACACGAGCTTTTGGATTTAACGGGGGGGTTCAGCAATCAAAGTTTGGGTAAGGTTAGGTTTTAGGAATTCGGATAGCCCAAACGCAATCGAATATGTATCCGGCCTGGTCAGGAATCCAATGGTTTTGGTCCCTTTCCAATGCGCTCAGGAGCGAGCCGCTGCCAATGCGGATGAAGTGGAGACTTGTCATGGGTTCAGGGTTCAGTCTGGATTGCCTGTCTGATTGTGATGGGATGTATTTCATACCTGGGTGCTGTTGTTGGGAATCTCAGAAAAACTGTTCCCGTGAGGCTTCTGAACTGGATTCCCTAAACCCTAAACCCCTAAAGCCTAAACCCAGAAATCGGTAACCCTTTTTCAGACCCCAGGTACTCGTAGCATGATCCTGGCGACACAACAGCATGAATGTTTTGAGGTCCAATGACGGCCACACGAGACCCATCTCAAGGCCAAAATCTAAGTGTTATAACGGTTTGAGATGTCCCGGAAGAGACGGTTTCAGGTTCATGGCTTGCGTCGCAGGCTCCAGACCCCCCCCCCCCCCAGAACTGGTGTTGGCACTATATCTGTCATGAACATTTACGGCAGATGTATAGTACATAGATCCCCGTAAGCCAAGGTCCATCTAGCTAAGCTCCCACGTAAGGCAGATTAGGGGTTTACCTGTTCGGGTCTAGTCGATGTCTCGGTACGCAGGGCCCGTTCTTCCCGCAGAATTATTAGTATATGTAAGCTCAAACCCTGAACGCCGAATATATGGGCCAAAACAGCTGCCAATGCTGTACTAGGGTTGCTTATTCGAATCATAGGTATATGGACCCCAGAACCCTATTCTAGTTATTAAGGCTCCTGTATGACTCCCACTTCATACCCAAACCCTGAGCCCTGCATCCTCCACATGAGGACTGCGTCGAGGCCTTTGTGCTCGATGACGATTTCGACTACGACAACTGAGCCTCTGCATGTTTGAAACGTTTTAGGGTTTAGGGTTGAGGATTTAGGGTTTAGGGTTTAGTTTAAAGCAAAAAGTCTTGCCAGTCTTCCGTTTTGGGGCAGATGGCTGAATCGTGTCTGATTGTTGCCAGTGTCACCCGGCGCATACGATTCAGTGTTACATGTTCATACGAGTGCTTCCATGCCGAGTTCTTGCAGGTGAGGCCTCCATGTGGTTTCTTTACTTCTCTCTGTCGTAGACTCTTACACAACACACAATCCCCGAACCCCGGGTGCCACCGAGAAAACCCTCTCTCTTCTCTCTCTCTCTCTC
>CAJNJA010012154.1:0-13281 GCA_905231915.1 Symbiodinium necroappetens | reverse complement strand
GTCGGCTATCTATGTGGACTTTTCTTCTATGGGTTGTCATTTGTTGTGGCCGATGCTGCGGTCTGCCCTGTCAAAGGTCAAAGGTCATGTAGCTGCCTGGCTTGTTCTGGTACCTACAGTCCCTCACCCTGCAGGGAACACAGTGATGCATGCCACGAAAAACCCCTGTACGATACGGAACGCAAGCCGGTCTTCTTGTCAGACGCAGGCCCTCAATGCCGGCATGGCTGACAGAATCAGGCAATCAGCACGGCACCCGCTCAGGTAGCTGTCGGAGCGACTAGCCTATGTTGAGCTTTCTGCATGGGTCGCTTTAGAAGCCTTTCCCTCTCAGCATTAAGAATCGCAAAGCACTCGCTGCAGAGCGATGCAGGAACAAAGGCACAAAGACTTTGTAATTTTTCATATCCGAATCTGTCATGCCAATGGTACAGAAGTCTGTCTCTAAGACTCTAAGCCCCGTACCATGCATCCCAAAAAGCGAGAAGACTATAAGGCATCACGTGCACATGTCGCCATGTGCTTGCACATGCTTGCTAGTGCCCGGGCCAAATGCTTGAGAAGCAGCAGCACTGCGGTTCGTGAAACCTGCCAGGTATTCGTTCGGCAAAGCTGTGCCTGCCGGCCTGTTCTTCACTGTCGGCACGGAATTTCATCCCGCATCGATGTTGCGGACATCGGCCTGTACAGCCCTGCGTCAGGACCGTTCATGAACCTTCCCGCTGATGTTTGCCTGCAGCACCGTTGCTCAGCTTTGGCGTGGGCAGCTCGGCAGCCCCGGCCAAGACTGCAACTTCGGGGTTAGATCGCCACGGCTGCCTTCTGCTTGGTGTAGCATCTTGGGAGCCCTCATGCTGCGTTCCTGCTGGTGTCGAACTTTGCCGCTCAAACAGAAACGTGGCATTCAGGGCCGCGCCCTGTGTGCAGTCCAAGAGCAGCTTGTGGTCGCAATGCCTCGCCCGCATCGAGCTTTCTGCAGCCTAGGTCTGCAGGTGAGGCGGGCAGAGCTTGCCGGCACGCGCACGTGCTGTGGGGCCGTTTCGAAGCCCGTTTCTGTTGCTGTTGAGATTCGGGAGGCATGTGCTGCAGACTGCTGCAGCAAAAAGACGGCTAGAGCTTTCAGGATCTGTCTTGTCCAACTGCCTAGCGAGGGCACCGACATCGGCCTTTAAGCCCGGTGCCAACCAGGCTTCTGAGCTCTCCCTCGACGGCCGCATGTGTGCTTCATGCCCCACAGGCTCTTGCCAAACAAGCCCCACACCGATCCACAGGAGCGTTTCGAACACCACAGAACATGACTCTTCCCCGGCTTCCCCTCCGGACAATCATCCCGCCAGGTTCTTGCAGCATTCCTTAAGAGGGGAACGGATTTCTGAACAGTTTCTTGGTTGACGGCGGCAAAAGCGGGTCACCGCAGCAATTCCCTTGATGACAAAGGCCTGCCATGCAGCGCCGATTCCACGGACATCGGCCTCTGGGGGTCGCTCCCGCTACCACGTGCGAATGTCACGCCTTCAACGCTTCAGTAAGGTAGGTCGCTGCAGCATGCCCGTGCCGTGCTAGGGAAGATCGCGAGGTTTGTGTTCATGACAAGCGGCACAGGCAGGAGCCATGGATGCCTCCGCAGCGCATCATAGCAACACGACCCGCTCTCACAAGAAGTGTGCCCGCAGGCCGTGTCTCTCTTAAGCAAGCTGTGGCGAGCCCGCACAGGCATGCGCGGCTGACGACGTGCGTTTGCCGTCGCTCCGCATCTCGGTCACCGATAGTGACATGAAGAAGCGGCGATTGCTTCAGAGCCCCTGCAGCAAGTGCCGTTCCCGGGTGACGAGTCGTCGACGAGACGCTACCGCTCCATGCTCTCCACCTGCTTTCTGCATCGCGTCCAGAAGCATTGGAGCAATTAACCGCTCAGCCATTGGCATGCCAGCCTCTTGATGTTTCGATGCTCCCAGACCCAGACAAGGGCATGGGGCCAGCGAGTGAAGGTTGCTGTGAGAGAGATGCTATGCCGACGGGTGCCTCGCCTTGCTGGGCACCTTGGTCAATGCCCGAGCCGTCGCAGAAAGCTCAAGAGTTTTATCGTCACTTCGCATGCTTAAGCACACTCGTGGCCTAACCTTTGTTCTGCCGTCTTCGACGCAGGCTCCCCCTTGCCGTCCGGGTGCTTCGTTGATCTTCGGATCGCGCCGGACCTGTCCGGGCTCAAATCCGTGAGCTCCAGCCCCCTTGCAATGGGCACTTTGATTCCTCATACCATTCACTCGAATCTCCTGCAATTGAAACAAACAGTCGCCAAACCTGATGGCCTGCTTTTCGACCTGGCTCTTGCAGCATGTTGCCTTCCGAAAAGAGGGCACCTGCCAGCAGGGCCAGAGCACGTGCGTCGGCCTACGCTCATCCAGAATTTTGCCGTCGCCGTCTCCGCATGTATTCCTGCAGCTGCACGGGGACGGTCTTGTCATGCTCGGTCTCAGCTTCCAGGCTTTCGCATCCTGGGCCTCTCAGGTGGTTTGACTTCGCACAGATCGGCTTCCTGCAACGCGAAGGGGTTGTGCGCAAAGGGGTTCTTTTCCGGGTGCGTTCCTTTTCGGAAGCTGCTTGTTCGCAGAGCCCCGAAGTCTCGCGCGAGAACCTGTCGCCGCATGGGAACGTCGCAGGCCTGAAGAGGCAGTCTCGTCCTGCACCGGCAACGATGTGTTAGTTAAGCGTGGTGCGGTCGCAGGTGGGTGTGCTGTAGTATGCACGCTTGTGGCTTGCTCGCCGGCAAAGCACACATTGGTATGAGCAGCCAGCGAGCCTGGAAGCAGCTGCGAAGCTGACTTTCCCGAAGCTCAGCCGCCCCAGAAGATGGCGTCAGGCATCGAAAGCCTTTCTGGCCTCTCCCTTCCGCCGGAAGTTCATGCACACACCTTGCAGGCTCTGAGTTGATGGCCCCTACTCGTAGAAGCAGTGAGAAGAGGGCTCTGTACGAAAGGTGCATTCAGCAAAGTCAGGCAGCTGTCAGATCGGTGGTTGGCGCGGTTGTCTGTCCACTGCGCGGCTTCGCTGACGAGGTGCCAGAGACATATTTTGCAGACCTCACTTTGCTGATGTTCCCGTTGCACTAGAAATTCTGGCAGACTTGCCCCCGGTGTAGGATGCACTTATGTTTCTCGCTCGAAAGAACGAAAACGAGGCCATGTGCCGCGGTGATGCGCAGCGAGCGCACCGATCGCCTTCCAGTGGCCCTCCGGATCTTAGTCTTAGCCTCTCCCACAGCCGTGTCTGCAAGTGGATGCGAGCACAGCAGCTGGCCGGCTCTGTCGGTGACCGTGACCGCCGTGACCTCGAAGTCAGACTTCCCCAGGCCCTGCACGAAGGCCGATTCCATTGTACCTTTCCGAGGCACGGCCAACACGTAGCCAAGTTCATGACAGTCTGTGGCCTGATGCCAAGTGCATCGACCACGCGACTGTCTGCCCCGGCAAAGACTGCTGGCGCGAGCTAACGCTCTCCGCTACCCTGGGTTGCCTTGGGAAAAGGAGAGTTCCCCGAGTGAGATCATGGGGTAAGTCTGTCATTATCAAAGCGGCCCGAGCACAGCCTTGTCAGCCCCGGAGCCCTCAGACAGGCACCCCTACCTCAAAAAATCTTATCCCCACCCTGACGCTCTAGCCCTTAGTTCCTTGCGTTCATGGTGTATAGGGAGCATTCTTACCGGTTACCGGTACGCCGTTGCCTTTGATGGAAGATCGTCGACTAGAAAGATTTGCGGCTCGTATACCACGTCTGCAAGCACTTCTGAGGGGAAAGCACTGTGTACGGATAGGCGTTTCGCCGCTCTTAAACAGCCTCACCAGCATGTCAGAATCTTCGTTACTGGTACTGGCCCGTCGTTCCTGCACTGACTCTCTCGGCTCAAGAATTGTTGTCTTTTGTTGTCATTTTCTACAGCCTCCGTTTGAATTGATGAGGTCGGGGCTGAGTGGAACATCGAGGGAAGTGTGCGGACTCCTAATGCCATGTGCTATCACGGATTGTGGAATTTGCAATCACTGGCTTTCATGCTGCCTTTCAGGTAGATGCCGCTTCAGAGCTGATGTGACTGGACCGAGCCCTTCGATGGATCAAGGTGACTGAGCAGCAAGAAGAGACGTCACGGATTGGGAGCGCCGACAAGGGTTGATTGGGCACGCCCCGGTTCTAGTCTTTTTTGTGGGAATCCTAATCATTTGAGGATTTTTTGTTTTTCTTGGGGGATTTTGTTTGTTTTTTGCCTTTGCTTTCTGCTTTTTTTTGTTCTTTGCTCGTTGCTTTTTGTTTTCTGCTTTTGCTTTGCGCTCCGCTTTTCGTCGCTTTCTTTGCTTGTTGCTTTTTGCTTGTGATGTGTGTGGGCTATTACTATTAGAACTGTTATGCTTGGTATTATCATGCAACAACAACAACCACAACCACAACAGCAACAGCAACAGCAACAACCACAGCAACCACAGCAACCACCACCACAACAACAACACCACCAGCAACAACAACAACAACATTTCATTCACACGCAGCGGGAAATGTGCTCGACTTGCCATGTATCCTCGCATTGCGACGACTCAACTTATTCGCGGTCCTTCGGGGAGCTACTCCTCCTCATGTTTCAACTTCTAACTAGTGAGCCTAAAGAGTCTACTCACTCGGTGCAAAGCACCTGAAGCTCCCCGTCCCTCAAGACAGCAGGAGCCGTGATAGCTCGCTTACCAGATTGATCTCTCCTGAATTGCAGGTCGCTGAGCATCGCATGTAGGTTTGCAGGCCGGGCCTGAGCTCAGCACCTGCGGCTGCCCCGCCCCTTAAAGCCGCAGGCCTGTCAGTTGCAACTGGATGCATTGTTGACGGTGGCGCACTGTGTATGTTTTGGTAATCACTTGGCTCCAAAGCTTCTACCGAGTCGAGGGGGTTTCTCCCCTCAGTTGTGACAAGTCATTGAGCGTTCTTATCAACCTCCGGCGATTCAAAAACTGCTTACCTTTATGCCGTAGGAGAGCACAGCTGGCCTAACTAAGGCAAAGAAAGAGGCACTGCAGGGAACAGAGCTTACTCCATTGCTTTTTGACCATGCGGCCCTCTGAGTAGTCCGACAAAAAGTCCAAGGGAGTTACTCCACTTGGTGACAGCAGCTCGTGGCAAAGCGCCGAAAACCGGCTGAAGTGTCCTTGCTGGATACATCCGGGAGTATGTCCTCGGGGTCTCTTGGGGAGTTACTCCTCCAAGAAGATCAAGCTTCCTCACAACGACAAGCTGTGCTGGGAGTTAGCTGGACCTGGGGATCAGCTCTCCGTCACGATCGTATAGCTCCTTGGTTCGGACTGACTGGCAGCTGTTGATGCAGATGGGCGGTACCTCGTCGGGTGTCAAGTACACCCCGTTTCTGCTTATGAAAAATCGCACCACTTGCTCTACCGCTTTGCGGTAGAGATGCGAACGATCATGGTTGAGCTTTCTCACTTGCCCGAGACCCCTCCAGCTTCGTCGAAGAAGTGCACGTGTTGTCGTCCTTCGCGTCCTTTTCGGCCTCCCTTTCCCTTCTGGGACTGCGCCTTGCCTGGCAATAAGCCGCGCTGCTGCATTGATTCATAGCTATGCCAGTCGCTTCTAGTTCACGGACCCGGGGCCACGAGAGCACGTCTTGGACTCTCGCCCAGCCTGCAGCGTCAACTTCCAAGCGTGGCTTGTGTCCGTGGCGGAGACAAGCGGCAAGAGCCTTCGACAGCGATACTGCAAATGGGCTGTTCTTTCGAGGCATCGCGGTGCTCTCCCATCGATCCTTCTCTTCCCATCCATTCTTTGATGGGAACTGCATCATGGGTGGCCTTGCATGTCCACGTCCATGCTAGACGTTGCTGCGCTGGAAGAGTGCGTTGCATACTGGCTGGATGACCCAGCCTCCGCAGGGGGAGTTACTCCACCCTGACCAGCTGTCAAGGGAGTATCTCCACTTGACTGTGAAGCAACCTCTGTCTTCTTCGGCAACGTGTCTGCAAGGCCCAAGGTCTCGAAAGCTTGCTTGGCTGAGCTCAGTGGAAGCTCCAGTGCACCTGCCCATTCCATCAGATATTCCGAGACTTGCAGGTTCGCCTTTGTTGCAATCCTCAAGTGCACTGCGAGGATCTTGACTGTCTCAAACGTCTGGATGAGTTGGTTTGTCTGCTTCCCAGCTCGCATGTTGCCTTTCGGATCGAAGCGAACTTCGATACAAGGCTTGATGAAGATATGTTTCGTCCCATATCTGGTGAGAGAGCTGTAACCTTCGGCTAGATGCCAGTTCATAGGGCGGTGGAGGTCTACTCCACCTCTGTTTTCGAAGGCTCTGGTTCCGGCGATCCCTGGATCGCTGGGAAGAAGCCTCCCGCTCGCCAAAATAGAATGGAGGCATTCTAAATGTGTCCCATGATATCCTGTCTCAGCCTGGTCATCGCTGAGGTCGAGCTTGTTCGGCGCCCTGAAAGGGAGCCTGTACCACTGGCCTGGGTACTCTTTCGCCTGCCCAGCTTGGCAAGCAAGTCTTCTTCGTGGAAGCCTTTTCGTTTTGAGAAACGAGACTAGCAGCGAGTTTGCTAGTTTCTCGGTCGGCTCCTGGCAGCCAGCAAGGCCTTCTATAAGCTTCCGAGTTGAAGAAACAGAAAGACGGCCGCTGTTGATCTCCGAGATGGACCCACCACACGTAGGGATGTGGTCCGGAACTCTGGGTATCCAGCGCTTTCCAGGATCTTTGCTGCCACCGACTCTCTTTGTTGAAGGGCTAGCTGGGAGAGGTGGGGCTTCCGGGGAGTTTCTCCACCCTTCGCCTTCACTGGGGGAGCAACTCCTCCCTCTGGATGGGGCGGGGGAGTAACTCCACCCGCTCCTCCTTTGCCTCCCTTCTCTATGCGAGGGTCCCCCGCACCCACATGGCCGTCTTCGGAGCGCTTCCACTGCCGAAGATAATTTCGATATGAGACCTTTGGTAGTCCCTCTGCTGCACGGCGAGCACTGTATTCAGTGTACTCGGCTCGGTATGCTTCGTCTTGTTGCGACATGATTCGAGGAAGCCGACTGGATTGTTGGGGACTGAGGCAGTCTGAAGCAGGGGCGGGTTAAGGTCTAAGGGCTGCCTGTGTTCGAGCAAGTGCTGCTGTATGCTAAAGCCTGACACTGAGCAGACACAGAAAACCTGAAAGCTGACAAAGCGGCTGCACTCTGAGCTGGTGACTCCACCGGGAGTCCCTCCACCATGGCCGTGACTTCCCAACCTTTGCGACATGACATTTTCGGGTTGCAGGGGTGGGGTCTTGGAGTTATTCTGCCCTTACCATTCTTCATTCAGGAGGGAGCCTAGGTGTGACTCCCAGGCCGCAACCACAGCGTTGAACTCCTGGTCCTCCCTGAAGTACTTCTGGCGGAGCAGCTCGGTTTCGAGCTCGTACTGGTGGCGTAGACATGATTTCCGTCTCACGTCGGGCCGCCTCAAGGTCGTACTGAAACCCAGTAAGTGACGACCAGCCGAGCTCAGTGCCATCACGCAGCTTGGACAAAGCGAAGTAGTCGTAGCCGCGAAGGCGGCTACAGAAGCTGTTCAGTTTCTTGAGCTGTTCGGCAGGGAGGGAGTAGCTCCACTGCCAGCATCATAAGCTGAGCCTTTAGCTTCACTGCCTTGCCCTGGATGAGGGTCTGGATCTGTGTGATGATGGAGCCGGGGAGTACCTCGCGACCAGCTTCCACCTCCGTCTCGTAAAAGAGAGCTGCTAGCGCAGGGATCAGCACTGTGACCAGCTGTGTTGGCTGGAGCACGTACGCCATGTTGCGAACAGTAGACTGCAGGAGAGCTTGAGTGACGAAACAGGGCTGCAGAGACAGTGCTGACTGGTTGCTAGTGCACCGACGAAGCTAACAGACTGCAGACGCTGCTATGCTGGGACGACCTGCCTCGCGGGAGCAACTCCTCGCTGCTCTCACCTGGGCACCAAGAAGCTACTTGCAGCTAGAGCGGGGACTACAAGGTCTCCGACATCGTATACGGCTTTTGTGTTTTCTGCCCAATGACCTTGAGCGTCATGGCGTGCCTTGGAGGGGCAGCTGGGGCCAACATGGCTCTGTGTTTCTTACTCTCCGCGTGAAGCTCTGGTAAGACCGAACGAGCATCTGTGCGCACATATGAGATGTAGCAGAGATGTGTCGTCAAGGCCGTCAACTGCTCATCATGACGAAGGACGAGTCTGGCCATAGCACTCACCAGATCACCGCTATCATCAGTATCCCCTGATGACCGTCCATCTTTGTTGGCCGCCGTTCTTGCCTTTGCCCTGGCCGTTAGAAAGGGGAGCTCCTCCTCCTTTCTGCCGCTTCTGGGGAGAATCTCCACCAGAGTTGCCCGGTGCCTCGCCTCTCCTGGAGGTGCTGTCCATCATGGCGCCACTGCGGAAGAAATCTTGCAGAGACATTGTTTGGTCTCCCCTGGGCCTTCTGGACTAGGCTGCCTGGTGCTCGAGTAGCAAAAGGTAGCAATTGCAAGCAATCAGCTGATCAGCCAACTGACAGGCAGATGGTGGGCTTGCGTCATCTCCTAGATACCATTGCCCATCCGAAAGCACAAAGCTGCGATAATGGCCTGAGGTGGGCTCTGCTCCAAGATGCACTATTCCCGACCTGAGTTGGAAGGGGACCCATTCTATCGAGGAGTCAGCACCTGCATAAAGAGGCAGTTCGACGGTTCCTTGCAGCTTTACTGGCTGACTGTTTTTGCCGCGTCCTGCATATCGAGGCAGGGCAAGGCAGACAAATCTCGCGGGGCGTAAGAATGCATGTATCGGTGATCTATTGCTCCAGCCATTGATCATGATCTGCAGATCGGTTGCCATCTCTACATGTAGAAACACCGGGGAGTTGCCTTCCTCGTCCACTATGTACCCGGCATCCGTCTCCCAAGCCCCCAAGGACAAAGGGGAAAAATTTGGCAAAATGGCTGTGAGAAATTCCGCTGCGTCTTGCTGCCGCCCAGCAAATGTCCAGCCTCGTGTGGCTGGCTCAAGAGATGGATGTTTTGGCGTGGTGCGCGCTAGCTGACTGGCTCGCATCGGTTCCTGCAATAGAGAGAGCTCAACTGAGGGAATAACCCAATGCAGGATTTGCAAAACCGAATAGGCATAACAATGATTTCTGCGGTCTTCCAAGAGCCAAAAGCCATTTAGAACAAAAGTGGGCACTCGCAGACCTACTTGAGGTTCTGTTTCAGGGGGCTTGGAGGACTTCTGTTTAGGCTTGGCTTCATAGGTACGAGGAGTCAGATGAAGTGCCTGCTTCTGGGCCTCCTGAAGAACATGCGTCTGCAGAAGAGGCACACATTGTTCCGAATGCCTTCCAGGTGCATCGACCTTAGTTTGGCAGTATCTGCAGGTGCTCCCCTTTTTCATCATCACCTTATGCTGCTGCAGGCGTGGTGTGATGACCTGCAGGACCCGGCTCATGACCTCGGGATGCTGACGGTTCAAGTGTTGCTTGAGGGCCTTGTTGCCTGTTAGCGCCTGCCCACACAGTGCACAACTCTCCATGAGCAAAACATGAAGGTTTGGATTGGAAGCTGCGGATGCAGGATCAAGCAACGATTCTCGCATTACCTCTGTGTGCACTTTGTCGAGCTCCGTCTTCTGGTCATTGTCCTGCTGATCCTCCCGGAGGAGCAGGTGGACACGCGAGCAGGTTGAAATCTCTATGTGTCGCCTCAGATAAAAGTAGGTTCGAAAAGCTCGCCCACAAGCTAGACATTCTGGCGCTCCCGCTTTCGAGTGCTTTTTCGGGTCAAATTTCGGCCCTTATGGAAAATGCTTGACTCCAGGATGGTGCTTCTGGGAGTGCCTACGTAGGACTCTTGTTCCGATAAAGATCGCACCGCACTCCGTGCAGACCTGTAGTTGCTCCTGGCTGCCCAAGCGGCGCTCTGTAGCTGTGGAAGCGTCTCTGCCAATCTTTGCGCCCGAGGCAGGTATAAAATGTGGAAGAAGTGCATCCTTGTCGCCTTTATGCTGGCGCTTAATGAACTTGCGTAATCTCGCCATGATCTGGACCCTAGCTGTCTTCATGCCTTTACGCTTGAGCAAGCTCTGGTTCGATTCCCGAGTGTTCTGGGAGTAGCTCCTCAGGACGAAGCGCAGCTGGTACAGCATGTGAGACTCAATTGCCGGAAGGCCTTGCTCCGTGAGCCCTACTACATGCAGTCCATAAAAGGCAGAAGAACAGGCAGTGATGCGCCAAATGGACATGCGACGTTTTTCTGTCACTGCGTGGCTGTTGCGAACAGCGTGTGCCACTTCTTTCATGACTGCCTTACTGGCTTGCAGTCGATGCCTTAAGGACTGCATCTCGTACTCACGGTAGGAGATGATGATCCCCAAATAGGGGACCTGCGTCTTGAGTGCGATAAGTCTGCCCGATGGTAACTGCACAATTTTTTCGCCTGCTTTGGTCAGGATCAATTTGTGCCTAATCTGCTGTGCCGATCCACCATGGAGCTGAAGGAGCAGGGCAGATTTCTCAGGATTTACCTTAAAACCAAGTTCCGTGAGTTGGTCCAAGAGAAGATCACCCATCCTCAACGCTTCATGCAGCTGAGCTAAGTCATCGAAGTGCATTTGAAGCAATGTGTCATCCGCATACATTGCGAGGATGCGCGCGAGCACCGCGGTGTCGCAGTGCTCTCCCAGCTTTTGGAACAAGAGGCAGGTTGCGAAAGCAAAACGGGATGGGGCCAGTTTGCAGCCTTGCTTTATGCCTCTTTTAGTGGCTATGCTGAAGGCTTGATCGCTGGCCGTCATCTCATAGAGAGCCTGAATGTGCAACTTGCCGACTAGTTCAATCAGGAAAGGATCCGCCGCTGCCAGCTCAAGGGCTTCTCGCAGTCTGCGCCGATCTACCATATCAAAGGCTTTGCTCATATCAACGCTTAGCGTTAGTCTACCCTTCAAACTGACGCTCCTGTGTCCTTTACCCGCCTGTCGCTGACTCTGTCTGGCTCGATCTCGGGCCTCATCAACGTGCGTAAGAGCCTTACAGATGGCCTCCTCCGTTCCTCGCCCCGGCACAAAGCCGAACTGTGAGACGACATGGCATCTTTCAGAGCTGGTTTAGCCGTTTCTAGCAGCCATTCTAGTACCACTGGGATCCTGGCCGGTAGGGGCTTGGGGTCCAAGAGTCGTACTTGCCAGACAAGGCGAAGATCGAGGACTTAAGAATTCGAATCGACGACTTGTCTGGGATTGTGCAACAGTTGCAGAGCCGCGGAGTCCTGGCCGAACAGCTGATGTACCGATTGGTCCCGCCAAATGATACTAGACACTTGCGAAGACCAGTCCGATAGTGACGCTTAAATCGGCAAGGCGGGCGTGGCACCAACTGATGGTAAGATCAACAAGCATGAGGTCTTCTGACACCACTTGCCATATGCATGTATTTATCGTCGTGAAGCCTCTGGTTGTTTCACATCTATCTTGTTTCATCGGGTGCAACATCTCCCCTAAACCCTAAACCCTAAACCCCGCGAATTTTGGGCCTCTTCGTTTAGGAGAGCTACAGTGTGCTGCTGGGCTGAGGGCCCTATGGCTCGCCAAGCTACAATCGGAGGACAGTCCGTGGGGACTGCTTTCCCTAGCTTGATAGAACGTAGCTGGGCTTCAACCTGCGAGGAGGCGGCCCTGTGCGACACGAAGCTGGACCCTTTCGCTTGGCCGGCCGCGCTTGAAGGTCTTGATCACCTTGTAGAGTGGGTGACTCCCGTCCGTAGCACTTTTGGCCTCAGCTTGGCGGAGCTGCTCATCGATGAGTGCTTGACGCTGCGCGAACTTGCGTTGCTTGGCTGTTCTTGCTTCCGCACTTTGCTTCGTCAGCCAGATCTCAGAGGCCCTCCTTGACTGCCAGGATGGCTCCTGACCCTCTAAGGCTGCGTCGACGGTAACGGTGTACCGTTGGATCCTATCTGAGGACTGCCTACTATAGCAGTCCTCCATCTCCTGCTGATCATAGGCCTGCCTTGGCTTAGCGGAGGATCTCCGGCGGTGGCAAAGCTTCCTCAACTAGCGGAAAGAGGCGGCTGCCATCTCTCCAACTTGCAGCAGCAAACTGGCGACATGGAGAGCAACTGGACCCTGTGTCTGGCTCTGGCGCAGCTGGACATAGTCAATTTGGCTGACTGAATTGCCGTGAATGTGTGTGGCCGGCTTCCTGACGGACCAGGTGTTGGCCGCAACCAGCCGATGTTGCTCCAGAAGTCTGTGGAAGTCCTTCGCACCTCTCTGCCCTAATTTGCTAACACCAATTGTGCAGGGCCTGACGCACTTCCTGTCCGTCCTCAGTGACATATTGTAGTCCCCTGCAACTATCAGGGTGTTTCGCTGCGGGAGAGAGCCAATTGTCTGAGACAAACTATGCAGAGCTGCACGGCGTTGCTCCTGATTTTGGGTCAGAGTCTGCTTTGAGCCCCAGACAAATTGATAAAAGGAGAGGATGTCAAGCGAGAAGGAGGCACCAGGCACACGCAAGTGCAGGAGTCGCCCTGGCAAGACCTCATTGAAGCGAATGTCCTTCGCCCGGCATAGCGAGTCGTGCACCATGATCATGACCCCGGCTCCCTGCTCTTCGTGAGTGCCGGAGCTGACAACATGCCAGTGTGCCTTACGGAACTGCCAGCTACCTCTCCAGTGAGTCTCCTGGACCAAGACAATTTTCACATCAGAGTACGCTTCCGTCGCGAGTAGGGAGAGTAACTCTTCCCAGACTGCTGTTGTCAGCGATCCCGCGTTCCAAGAAAGATATCTTATTCCTTCATGTTCCCGGTTGCTGGCAGGCTTTGACCGTTTGGGTCGCTCAGTGTTGGAAGTAGCCGGAGTTCCTCCTAGCTCTGTGAAAGTGAGGCTTTTCCTTTTGTAGTAGGCGATTCCGTTCTTCTCTGCTTGTCTCAAAGCCTTCTGGTAGGACCGTTTGCCTGCCCCTTTGTGGTGCTTGGGTCGATTACTGGTTGAGTCGTGGTGCTGTTTCGTCATGCTCATGTTGAACACAACTCCTGTCGACTTCGCTGGTTGACAACCCTCACCTGTGGAAGCAGAGTAGGCTCTGTTGCTAACGCGTGCTTCCCTCCGGACTTGGGACCGGAGCAATTCAGGCTCTGACAATTGCTGCCATGGTGAGCGAGGAAATGGCGGACTGTACTAGCCTGACCTCGCCTGAGCCGAGAGGCTTACAGCAACCGCAACAGCAACAGCAACAGCAACAGCAACGGCACCACCAGCA
>CAJNJA010012153.1:0-39146 GCA_905231915.1 Symbiodinium necroappetens | reverse complement strand
AGAGAGAGACAGGCAGACAGACAGACAGAGAGAGAGAGAGAGAGAGCTACCACGGCAACTCCAGCAAAGCTACAACTCCGAACACTTCCGGCGACAGGCCTGCAGCTCGTTGCGGAAGCCTTGCCTTTGCACGTGGAGGCACGGGAGCAACATGCTGCAAGGCTCAGGACCCAAGCACCAGAATGAATGAGATCTATAAACCTGCTCTGCTAAGGCCATCTAAGCAAGCAGCAGGTTCGGCATCGGCGGCATTTGCATCATGTTGTTCGGGATCTCCTGCAGCTACGACTTTGACTCAGCAAGACTTGCAGACCCGTGCAGTGCTTGTCGCCCTTCCTTCGAAAACTGCTGCTGCGGCGGCACGAACTGTGCGGCCGCAGGAGATGGCGGCCTGGGAATCCGCGACGACTAAGTGACTAAGTCTTGTGCCGTGACTCCACACTCTACACCATCCGAAGCTGTGCAAACTGTAGATCCCATGAAACGCTGCATACGAAGGGGGCACTCTGCAGCTGGTTCAAGAGCTTCGGCCAAGCGTCACTTGATGCATCATCAGCATCGAATCGGGAGAGGTGGCTGGTAGTTCCTGATGCCCGACAAGCCAGCCAGTCTGACCGACAAAAATCCCGCAGTGCTATTCAGCTCACGTCTAGGAAGTGGTAGGAAGTAACAGCAGAGTCCTGGAATGTATCTCCGTTAGCTGTCGTCATATCAACATCGATGACAAGGCGGCCGGGTAGGGATCTGTAGAAAATTGGAGACTGAAGGCTTGCGGGTGCCGGTAAGCGTCCTTGACCTCACCAGAGAAAAACCAGGCCCCGGTCCCTAACGCTCCCAATGGATGCTTAGCCCTAAACACAGAACGAGCCTGTTGTTGCATTTGTGAAGACAGGAGCTGGCTCATGTCCACGGGCTTCCTCTCAGAGTGGGGAATGGAGCGGTTCATCCTAAAGCCTTGCAGTACCAGAGACAGCACAAACCTCCAGTGTGGGGCTTTCCGTGTCGCATCCGTTTATGGGCAACCTTCTTCTACAGTAGCAGCCCAAAAGTTGGAAACCCAATAGCCTCAATCCTTCAGAGTAATGCATAGGGAATCCCAGCACTATTTGACCTTAATCCGGTTTTCAACTTTTACAAAAGTTACTAGGTTTTGTTTCAGCTCAAGGAAGCGTCAATCCCCGGCCTCAAGCGGAGACGATAGAACTCCGCCAGTTGTTGTACTACCTCTGCAAACAATACAGCTGGCAAGCTGTTGTGTCACCTTGTTATCTTTCGGCTCGGGCAGCTCAGAAGACCCCTGCCCTCACAGATGCACACTGAGGCGGGGAGCACCATGAAATACGCACTCACAAACACGCCTACACGCCAGACACCCTCCAACAAACAAACAAACCAAGAAACAGACAAACAGACAAAGCGGTGAGCGCGCGGGCAGACGGAGGGACGGACAGGCAGACAAAGCCTCGCCATCAACCAGCAAACTGCATGCTGAGGAATTGAATAAACCTGGGGCCGGACCCATGTGTCGACGTCGGCCGACAGGATTGAGACCGCAACCTGACATGCCATGTGTTTACATGAGAGGGCACAAGTGGACACAGACGAGCAAGTCAAAATGTTAGCATGTCAGTATACTGCTCATGTCGTCGCTAAAGAGAAAGGCTGAAACAGACAGGAACGATCGCTAGGCGTACGGTTCCCAACAACTTGCAGAATGCAATCACAAGCTGCAGATGAGGGTTCATGCAGATGCTCTATGACTCTGGTTATCGGCAGTAAGCAACTTCGTCCACACCCCAGACACGAAAGCAAAAAGTGCTCAATTCCCGGCCTGACGCAAGTGAGAGACCTTGACACAGAGACTGCAAGGCTCTATTATTACTATTATTACTATTATTACTATTATTACTATTATTACTATTATTACTATTATTACTATTGCTACTATTATTACTATTACTACTATTATTACTATTATTACTATTATTACTATTGTTACTATTATTACTATTATTACTATTATTACTATTATCACTATTATTACTATTATTACTATCATTGCTATTATTGCTATTATTACTATTATTACTATTATTACTATTATTACTATTATTATTATTATTATTAACATTCTATCCGAGTCATGTACGGCATGGGTCATGCCACGGAAGGCAAATGCCCACATTGACTCTGCCTCAACGCACGTGGTTCGAGGTGACTCTTCGTTTCGAAATCCAGCATCTATAAATTGTCGCACTTGCTTTTGAACCCTCGGCACCCGTCTCCCTTCAGATGCGATGAGATGGGTGAGATCTGATGGCCACCATATCTGTAGCTTCGAAGTAGAAGTATGCACTGAGGAGCGAACATGCGCTGGATCAGCCAAATTGAGCGCGGTGTTTGAGACATCAGCCTGCAAATCAGCGTTTAAGTGCTGCCGACAACCTGGATACTGAGCTGACGCGGATTACCAACACTGTCTTTGGTGTAAACCACAATGATCCGCGCAGCTGGGAACATCGTGCTAGCATCTAGTCGAAAGGGCGCCCATGGGCACGCGAACTGTCCGTCTGCCTCTGCTGGCAGTGCGTTCTACTTGTAACCCTCGGCCCTGAAATTCGTCCACATCGCAACTACTTCTGACTGGCTAAGAATTGTGACGGGTATCTCGCTGAGTAATCACGGCGTCCTTGCCGGCCCCGAGTCGCCCACCCATCGGCGGGTTTTGCTCTTATCTTCGCGCTCGAGGCCCACACAGTCCTAAAATTTCTGTGGGTACTTTGGGATACGGCTGCTGCCACTTGTGCTGAAGCTTCGCAAGATCTTCATGCGCTGCTACCTGCCTTCGTGTCTCAAACCTGCTACCTGTGGCAGACAATCTCAATCGGTGCTGCTCCCCGCCTCGCGTCGCTCGTTTGCTTGCGGGCTTCACTACGGTTGATGATATAAATCCTGCATTACCCTAAAAACCCTAAACTATGGTATATATTCCTTATTATTGTGGGTAATGCAGGATTCATATCATCAACGGTAGCATAGCAGAAACCTGCAGAAACATACCTACTAGTAGGTAGGTCTCCCTCTTTCTCTCGCCTCAGTTGTGGTGGGAAGTTGCCCCCCACCTCCCTCTTCTTCTTCCAGCGGGTCCAGGTCTGCGCGTGCCCCTCCCTATATGGTACATTAGGGAAGAGGCTTTGGGGTTTTTCAGAACGGCGTTCGCTCCTACGGCTGGTCTGTGTTCGAGAGGTCACCTCCCTCTCCTTCCCTCTCTTTCTCTTGCGCTTTATATTTCTTGTTCTCTCGATCTCTCAACGACAACACACCCTTTCTTTGGAGGTGAATCTGCTTCCGCCTGCACGAGCAAGAGATATCGCTTGCCCCCACAGAGTATGCTGAACATGTGCAGGAGATTGGAAAACCTTCACGGGGCCGTCACGAAGGGATTGCCATGACAAGCGCAAGAGGCTCAGACTGAAAGCTCCCGGACCTCTTGGCAAGCAATCATACTCAGGCAGGGGCTGCTCCCCAGACTTCCTTTTGCTCACCGTTACTCCCAACTCAGATGCAGGGCAATGCGCACCGGTCTGTGCTTTCAGGAAGGCCAAAAAAGGAACCAACTGAGGTCTCTTGCAAACAGCTGCCCAACCCAACTCGCAACAAGCTAGTCAAAGCAGAAAGATGTCTAGTTTATTTGCCATGTGCAGTTCAGCCACAAACTCATCACCGGTTGCAATTGCAGAGTTCATCGCTTCCATCAAGGACGGCTGATTGAAGCAACCCTGGCGACAGAAGGGCATGCAGTGGCAGGCTTTCTGGCCGGCTTCCCGTCGCTGTCGGCCTCTATCATGAATCGGCACGGCTGACCGAGGAGCTCCATCCTGCATCAAGTCTCGCTATGGTGCTTTCCAGGGATGATAAGCTCAGAATCGACACGGATGACTCTCGCAAAGACCGAAATCTTCTACCACATGCAGTGCAAGGCTGAGATGTGGTCGATAATTTTCCAGTTGCCTGGTGAAGCCACTGAGCTCCTCAAAGCCATCCTTGGAATACGATGCATGGCACAGTATCCTCCAGCAAAGCACCCTAAACCTCAAACCCGGGAAACCCGGAACCTCCTGCTGCCTGCTGCCATAGCTCGGAGCAGCCAATGATGATGGAATCGCCCAGGCATGGATCAGCAAGCCTCAGACAAAAGTGATCCTAAGAACGAGCAATGCCCCCACCCCATGGCCCGAGTCGCAAGCTTGTTGCTAGGTGTTGCGGCCCAGGCATTCCAGGCGAATCTTCAAAGCCTGTGAAAGCAGTAGCCGACCCGAGGCCCGGACAGGACGCTGTGCTTGAGGCCGGCCAAAGGATTGGCAGCGGCCTCGCGCAAAGACAAAGTGCTCGACTTCGCTGCTTCGGTTTCTGCTGGGCACTTTCCGGCCGTCGCCTCAACTTGCAGGCCGCGTGTTGCAAGCTGCATGAGACGCTCTGCACACGGTGTCTGCAGCTTTGCGTTCATTGGGGGGGTGTGTTCAGCATCGTACCCCTAATTGAGGCCGAGAGCCATGGGGCCCCCGGGATTCCCAGCCTTGTTGAAGCACGGTTGCGGACAATTCTGCATCAGCCTGTCCAGGAGAACTTCAGACAGGGAATCTGATCTTTCAAGTGCAAGTTCCCGACCACTAGTGGCATCCAAGAACAATGCCATCACCGCGTTCTACATTGCTGCTGTTGAAACGGAACTGTCGGACCTACCCAACTTTCGGCGTGGCTCGTACTGGCCACGATGCGGGAATGCGCCCGCCTGATCCTGACTCGACTCCCGGGTTCGTCGATCGCTTCCCTTGGTCTGTGGAAAGATGGAGCCACGATTCCACCAAAACCGGTTAGGTCATCGCCATTCTGTGCGGAGCGAAAGGCGAGGCTCTATGTGCGGTGGGGTCTGGGCATTGGCAGCCCGAGCATGCAAACGAAAGAGGAAAAAAAAGTCAGTAATGTCCTTCCAAGTCTACGATACACCAGATCTACACGGTGCACTTGCGGTGGCCTCCACCTAACACCAGCCGAACGACATTCTCTGTCCCCCGAGTTCCCGGCTTCGCTCAAGGAAGCACTACTGCTTGAGGTGGGAGAGCTGTCGCTCCCCCCTCACTAGCTCTCGAGATTTGAGCTCGATGGCACCACAGGGAGAATCGCACCAAGCGTGTGGTTCTTCATCCGACTACCACTACCGCTGCGACGACCTCGATCTTTCTGTTGCAATTGTGAGGAACACTATGATTAAAGGTACCAGATGTCATTGTTACTATGTCTCGAATTCAGGTAGCATTATCATGTACAGTAGCATGACTCAGACTACTAGCGAAAACAACCTGACGACTAGTAATACCAAGCCTGGTAATACCGTCGAGGGGAAACTCCAAAGGCGGAGGTAGCGCAACAGAAAGAAAGGGCCAGGGATTGACACGAGAAGAGACTCCACTGCCACTGGTTGATTAGGCTCGCAGCTGTAGAGTTTGGCAGCGTTGCAGGATACCCGACTCCAGTCCTGTACTGCGAACATTTGCATTCCTCGGATGAAGTAGCGTATCTCTGCTGACCCTGAGACTGCTTCCTCGGCTGTTGGATAGTGTTTCAAGCTTAGTCCAGTGCTGTCTCTACCAGGACCTATCACCATGAGACGTCCAATCCAACACGCCACTGCCCTGAAACTCTGCAACCCGGAGAGCGACCATGAAGGTGTTGTGCAGGAGATGGTTGTTCAGCACTGTGAGCGCACGCCTGAAATGGGGAAGGAAAAATAGACAGCAAGCAGGAAAACAAGATCTGCGCTGAAGCTACGCGACTCAGCTCTGGAACGTTACTGTCAGCCGACAGTCCCTGAATTCTGCTAGTCCGGCCAAACAGCAAGTGCTGACCACCTTTAGCTTGTTATCCTGAGCCGATCACTTCACGTCTTCTTTTGCACCTTGGTCGGCTTAGTCGGTTGCATCAATTCATCAGTGGGATGATCTCAAGTCAAGAATGATGGGCTCGAGAACAACAATGATTACGACAGAAAGGTAACAATAACTATAATTAACACAACAATTTGCAATGGTCGCAGCTATTGCTGCCGCTTGATTGACACGAGCCCCCTAACGTCCCCAACAACTGGTGGCAAGATTGCTTTGTTCGTCATACGAGCCTCGAGTCATTTTAAGTCTCCGCCACGAAGTGGCTCTGGGTTTCACAACCGGCTCCGGAAGGCTCCGGAACCCTCTGGAACGGGAACCCGCTCCAGAATCTGCTCCAAAACCCAAGGGCTGAAGACCCCATCGCTTCGCTGCTCGGGAAAGCACATAGCAGCACTCAGAGCACTTAAGACAAATAGTTTTGTGATACCAATGGACTTTCATAGCTTTTCTGGCGCTTCTAGGGCTCTGGCAGGCTGTGGCTTCCGGCACTTCGGGGTACTTGCCCATCATCTGGCCGACCAGCCGGGAACTTCCAGGGAAACCCAATCACCCGGAACCTAGAAGACTAGCAACAGCATCATACCCCACCGGCGTTACTAGCCGGCTCTTCGCTTGCATTTGCAATCATCAATGGAAATGATGGCTACTACTCTGTTTATGAAAAGTGTGGCTTCTCCCTTCAGAAAACCTCCTGATCCACGGCTGCAAGCTCGCCAGCAATGCCGGGAGGACCCAGGTGCAAAGAGGTACCTCTGCAAACTGCTTGGGGAAAGAGGGCTCCAAATGGAGAGAGCCCGGCCTCAAGCTCGTGGGTGCAGAACTCAATCCAGGAGTCGATCATTCCGCCCTCGGCAGGGGGGAGTCGGAGAGGGCCCCCCGGAGATTTTCTTCATGACTTGGGCACCAATAAACAATCCGCAGGCGATTCGAATCGCAAGGAGTTGCCAGCAGGCTTCCCCAGCTAGAAGCATCGGAGCTGCCTCCAGGAGGTTCTGCCCGTACAGCCCCACGGGGCGGCTAATCCTTGCAACATACCTGGCTTCAGATGCCCCATAAAAAAGAGCGCTGCAAAATCGTAGCCCCTCCCGAAGCCACCTGGCAATGGCTCCACTCGTGAAGATGCAGCCCTTCTCCGTCTCGAGCACAGGGATCTGGACCAGACCATGCTTCGGATGAAAACGTCAATTCCCCTCCCCTCTGAGCCCAAGCCTTCCCCTCAGCCTTGCCCTGCTCTGGGCAGGAGACCTGTCGTGGGCGCCACTCATACTCCTCTATAGCACCCTAGGATCTGATAAATCCCCGACTACTTCACTACTCACGCTTTGCAGACCCTGCAGCCTACTTCTTTGCCTGAGAGCGTGTTCGATCTGTCAGGCACAGCCTCCATGCCCACATACTGCGCAGCAATCAGGACCTGATTGGGGAGAGGGCGACTCAGTCATGTCTCTTATGGCTTTCACCGCCGACGAACTCGATTCCGCACCGGTTCAACGATGTATGCAATACTTTAGAGCCATCCATCCGACGGCCTGATGCAGGCCATTTCAAGCGGCCTTCTTGGTCTTGTAATCGCTTGCTGCGGCATAGAGTTTCAGCGGCATGCTGCCCGGTGCCGGGTCCTCGCTCGCACGGAGACAGAAGGTCGATCGATGCACATGAAAAGGCGACTGCTCCCAGTTCCACTCTCATGCTCGCGATCTTCCGGAAGCTAGCAAAGTTGCTTAGCGGCTTAGCAAAGCCACCACGCCTCCAGGTCCCGCTTGAGCTGCAAAATTGCTGGAGCCCGCAAACAGCTGGCGGTCAGACGGGCATGTGTTCGAGCTCCTAGACGTTCACGGTTCAAGACTTCAGGCTCCAGGCACGCCACGAGGCTTCTTGGGGGCCCCAAGCTCCATGCAGCAGCGAAAGTCGAGACCAGCTAAACATCGGGGATGCAATTTGCAGTTTTCCCGCCAGTCACGTCAAGCGAGTCTCAGCTGAGACACCGATAAAGCGGCCTCTTGGGCGGGGCTTGGAAAAAGGAGGCCAGCAAGGCTCAGAGCAGCTTCCAGACATCACCCACATCGCCTCAGCAGCTCACCGGCTCACCTGTACCCCCCTGTCACAACAAAAGTGCCGAAAGAACACTGAGCAATTCGCCGTAGGAGTCGCTGGCATCTCTGCGTTCCGGCTTGGAGCTGCCCGAGCCTTTGCCCTGGGTTGTAGCGTCAGCCCGGCTTCCCTGGGCTTTGCCGGCCTTACCGGCCTTACCCTTTCCCTTCTCATGGCCTTTCTCTCTGCCCTTCTCATGGCCTTTCTCAGCCTTCACGTGTCTTTCCTGCTCACCCTGGGTCGCCTTCTCGGCACCCTTAACCACTGCGCCTTTATCTCTTCCCTTCTCTTTGCTCTTATCCTTTCCCTTCTCTTTCCCCTTCTCTCCACCTTTCTCCGAACCCTTCTCCTTGCCTTTCGATTTTCCCTTTTCGGGTACATGATCCTGGCCTTTCTCGTGTCCCTTCTCCTTGCGTGGCTGCAGAAGCGATTCCAGAGCAGAGCGCCTACCCGGCATCACTGAAGCACACTGCAGACTACAGGCTTTTGCTGGCCTTGCCCTTGACAGCTTTGCCTTTGCCCTTCCCGATTGTCCGGCTTGTGTCCGTCGTCCAACTATCGTCAGCACCTGCAAAGCGTCAACATTTCGAAAGTAAACGATGTACATGACTGGATCTTCGAGATCGGAAGCTGGGAGTTCAGATCGTCGGGCTAGCATTTCGACTAACTGGCTGTCCAGTGGTTTTTGGAAGCACTCTCGCCACCCACACCCGCTCGCTCCCCTCCGCCTTCGCTGGCTGTCACAACCCGGGGCCAAGCACTGAAAGCCGTGGCTGGCGGCCTCTGGCAAGAGCTGAGACTGAAGCTTTGCAGAAGAAAGAATGCGGTCGCACGGAACCAGGCTCCGGCTGTTTCATGGCTCCGAGGAGTTCTTAGCGCCAGGCTTCGACTTCGGCTTCGGCTTGGGTGATGCTGGCTTCGCCACCGGCTTCGCGGCTGCCTTCGGGACCTGCAGGACACTGCGATTGCACTCTCTTGCTGGCAAGACGTCTGCATACATTTCTCGTAGATACACAGTTGGCTGCATGACTACGAGGTCTATGCGACCGTAGTGTTGCTTCGAATCGAACGGGAGCCAACTAGGCCTCTGTGGTTCGGAACTTGTGTCAAGCCCTTAAGCCCTTTCGTTTCGGAGGCACGCTCTGTAGCAGACCTCAGATCTTACATTCGGAAAGCCCGGTATGCAGCAGTGCTCGCCTGCTGAGGCCGCCGTGCTGCCCCTGCCACTGACACCACCCTGCGAAGATGCGGTGGCTCGGGGTCGTGCCATTCGGGGAAATTCGGGAGTGAAACGCCCCGGGGGAATCGTTTGGGCTGCCGGACATCTTGTTTTGAGGAGACCCAACACACGACAAGCGTCTGCAATAGAAAAGTGAGATGCAATGGAATGTGGTTGGACGGTCATCTGAGAAGTATCTTGAGGCCTAGGAGTAGGCCCCGTGCCTGGCCATCAGATTCACCGTCTCTGCAGTCCGCGAAGCCCGTGGCGCAGTTGCAGCACCTGCGCTTCATCGAAGACAATGCCGGAAGAGCCACCGCACCCCCGCTCTCTTGGAAATGCGAAAGCCACACGCTTCTTTTCCGGCTCCTGCATCGGCTTGGGAAACGGCAACCTTCGAATTTGACCAAAAATCCCAAACCTGAACAGCACAGCTCTTTTTCTCTGCCAGGCTCTGAGTCGTCGTCTGCCCTGTACCAGAGGAATGCCAAGCTCGGCAGCTCGGGCTCGGTTTAGGGTTTAGGGTCGAAGCGCTGCGACTTTGCCAGCGCATGGCCGACAGGCTCCTGGACGTGGCGGAACGCGCTCGCAGTCCGTGCACCATCGGATCTTGGGCCGCTGTCCATGCCTCCGATGACGGAGGGCTTGTCCGCAAGTTCCACGATGCTTCCCTTTCCTCAACCCAGGCTCCGACATCCACTCCAGAACCCCGAATTCCCTCACAGCTTCAATGCTCAAAACGAGAACGTCAAGCCGCCTCACAGGCTAGGTTCGATGCATCGTCGTCACTGAAACTATCCCCATGACTCCGGCCTTCGCTCATTCCGTCTTGCCTTGTTCTGCCGACCGCTGCTGCTCGCCAGAGCGCCTCGGACAGGAAAATGCAGAGGGGAAAGAACGTAGCCCCCGCTTAATTGGATATCTCCTGCTTCAGCCGAGTCTCTCCCACTGCTCTATCCGGCTGATGGCCGTGAGGCAGCAACAGACAAAGGTGCCGAAGAACAACAGAACCGTGCAAAAGGCCGCCAGCCCGTTGAAGACCTGCACAGTCTGACACGGCAGGGAGGAAGTCGGCACCTCCATCTACGCAGTTGGCCAAGCAGTAAGATGCCCATACCATGCCATGCCATGCCATGCCGTGCTGTGCTGTGCCGTGCCGTGCCGCCCTGCAATGCCAGACCCGACCAGACCACGCAAGACCAGAACATACCATCCCTACACAGTCCCTTCCCGTAATATTCCTTCCCCCTAATATTAAACGGCCCGCCCCCAATAGAAACTGGATTGCATACATACATGGGTGCATGCTGGCACACGCTTTTCTACCGTGTGCTCTTGCACTCTTTTTGGTCAAATCAACAGGTACACTGGCTGGCCAGACAACATCACTTCGCCAGCTGTAACTGTGGGCCAAGCAGCATAGTAGACCTTGGGGTTACAGATTGTTGTTCGAGCAGACATGAAGAGTGCAACGATTGAACAGGCTTGACCTTTCTGAATGAGGTCGGGTGACATTCGTCCAGAAGTCTGCAGGTGCTTCCAGAGGATTCTGCGCGATGACTTCGGCATGCGTCGGCATGACTTGAAGGAGTGGAGTCTAGTGAGTCTAGTTTGAGGCAGGGGGGTTTAGCGGCTAGGCTGATGGCTCATGGGCTTTCGGGTTGGGCATAAACACCACACGGTGGCGGGTGACGAGCTTTGGTGGGTGGGTGCCCAGAGGCTCTTGCTGGTTGAGGTGGGGCGACAAGCATCAGCAGCTGCCGGACACGGCGAGTTCACTGCTACATGGTCGAATGTCAAGACATACCACAATCACCTAGCTGGCAGGTGACGGGTGTCTCTACAAACGGAGATGGGAACGAGGGTCAGAGGACTCTTTGCGTTTTTGTCACTTTGACACCAACCCAATGCAGGGCAAGGGAAAACCTCGATGCAAGAATCTGTGCGTCGCATACGGGAAAAATTAAAAACCATCAGAGACTCGCTGGATTTGCAGATGTCAGCAGTCATCCAGTGCCGGTCAACGATGCTCTATAATGTTCCGTAGCTTCCGTCTCTTATGATTGAAAACACTCGAATTAAAACATACTATTGCCAGGACTAATGTACCGCCGCTACTGGCGTTGTCATGATGGCTGACATGGGTGTCGTATACTGACCATGGGCATTGCGATCTGAATCTGACCTGTCCTTTCCATAGCTATAGTCACTATAACCGTTGTTTCCGCTGTTGCTTCTTTGTTGCGATTCGCAGAGCCAATATGGAAACTGTTGCTGATGTGGCTGCTACTCCTACTATCCGAGAAGTTACTATCCTCAAGAGCGAATCTTACATCATTCTGATAAGCGCTACGATTGTGGTTCTCACTGTTGTGCAGTATTGCATGCCGGACACTGACCAGAAGACTCAGGCTTGACCTGAAGACTTTGACAAATCCACCGGCGCAATCGGGAGCCGCGCTCCTTGAGACATTCTGGCACCATCTCCCCTCTCAGCAGAGGTGGCTGTCGGTCCGGGCTTTAGTACTGTGGGAACCACGAAGAGCACATAGTTGTGAAGCAAAGTCTCGTTGATACTTCCTCGTTGATACTTCCTGGGGCCACTTTGCCAGGAGCAAGGATCTCTCGCGTGTAGCCACCTATCGAAACTTCATCACTACTTGGTGGCCTCTCAAAATCTGAAGGGACAGCCAACCGTAGGCTCCGTAGGCAAAAAGAACCTTCAAACTACTCCTTGATTTTGAGAAGCCCCGCTTTGCTCTCGCTAAAGAGGCTTGTCAAAAAGGCCCTGCAGGGCAGTAAGCTGGCACGCGGTTTGTGAGAGTCTCGGAGCGCCCGAGACCGAGAGGTCATGCCAACTCAGAGATGTAGGTGATGTCCTGATTGGATTTCCGTACAAGCTAGGTGCTACACGAACACGTCCTGCCGGTAGAAACCGAAGAGCTGCCCTAAGCCTAAACCCTAAAACCTAAAAGCCGTCATCCACGGCAAGGATTGAAAAGGCAAGTTGCATCCCAGGGGTGCCGGTAGAGCGGCTGCTTCAGCCTGCCAGGGCTCGGGAGCAGCTGCCCTCGGGCGGTCACTGCAGGCATCCCTACACCCACCTCAACTGATCCAGGTGGTGGCCGATGAAGCCTCAGTCAAGCAATGCTTAGGCAGACTCATCCCATGGCCTGCCAACATAAGTCGAAGCTTTGTCTGGTCGGGTGGAGAAGGCCACAGGACTGTGAAGTTTTGGGGATGTCTACATCTCAAACTCATGTCGCTGCCGAACCATCTGCAGCCGCATCGCCCATGGAACGACCGAGTACAAAGAGGCCGTTGAGGCAGCCGAAGGCCATCAGCTCATCTGCCTTGATCCAACTCGACGCGTCATGTGCACTGGTGCACTGCAGGCATCCACAGCCCCAACCTGTTTCCACTCCCTCCCATACGGGTCGCCTCTTCTCTTGAGAAGGCTCCACAGGAGCGCAGCATGTCAGTGAAGCATACCTTAAGGGCTGCGACGGATGACTCCGCCGCGAACGCAAAAAGCCCATTCTCTGCCGGAAGCCAAAAATGCTGGCAGGGCGCAGCGATGCAGCCATCCACATTCAGGATCAGGTTGGCTCGCTTCCTTGCACGCAGAGGTCACAAGGCGCAAGAAGCCGCGCACAGCGAAACCGGGGTCCTTGTGGTGATCTGCTCTACCGCCAGGGCAAAGTCCTGCAAGCCAGGCTCTTTGTGCTCTCGCAGACTGCAGGGCCCCAGGGACCGCCGACACACGTCGCATGCCTGAGATCCCACAAAAAATCTAGGCAGGCCGGTCCAGTATGCTGTTGTCTTTGAAAAACTTCTTGGCGAAGTCTTTGATGATGACGACCTCATGAGCGAAGCTGGCGGCAGCTTCGTGGTGAATCCAAGCCGAGTTTGGAGCCCGCTGGTCCGGGTTCGCCAGCGACTTGATGCGATGACCTCAGTCTCGGCTTGGAGGGTTCAGGACGTGAAAACGGCTCGTATGCGCATGCGGACGGAGTCCGGGGGTTGATGAGGCCTAGCCTATACAAAAAAAGCTACCGGGCTGCTGTCTGGAGCCCCAATTTTTAGGGAGCACTCTCTGAGCCGTTATCCTGATGAGCGCCGAGCCCACACCCATGATGAGCTTGTTCTGCTTCTTGCTTTGGTCGACAAAATCCTGCGAAGGCTACGTCTCGCATGGATACACAGAAGCTCCGTGAATTTCGTCCGATTCGACTGTCCCTGGGCCCTTCGGCTTCACAGACTCGTCACAACATTTTTAAAGGAAACCTGCAAAGCAGGGTTGCACTGTTGCTACACGTGACTGCCGCCCTCTCTGTCACGCATGCATGTCTTACTATGCAGTTCGTGTTTTTCTGTGCACAGCTGTCCAGCAGTCTGATCTTGTTCGTGTGGTTCGAGTTGGGCTGCTGATCGGCAGCTTGTGCAGCCAGCTGTCTTGCTTTCCCATCCGCCCGCCCTGAAAGTGGCTGGAGTGGGACTGCTGTCCCCGGAGCCCGGAGGCTTCTATGCAATCGGATGCACATTGTCCCAACGTTTGAAAAGGCCACTTGTGTCAAGTGAGTGCGAAGTTGCAGAGAGATGTCAAGACTGCTGATGAGCATATACGGTTCTACCCTTGGCGATTCAGATTTCAGATAGCCGGGACCTCATACTTTTGCCCTTGGACAGTGACGATCCTTGGCAGAGATGCCGCTGTCGTGCGCTTCGGCAAACCTTGAAGGCTTCCATGCCGGGAAGTCGCAGGTCGCAGTCACAACAGTTGGCACAGCCCTAGTGGCCCTAGTGCAAAGTGCTGTAAGCCGCGAAGCATCTTCGCGGCATCATCCAGCGCACCCCCGAACCGAGGTCCGATTGTCAGGAGGCCTGGCAAACAGGCAAGGGTAGTCGGCTTTTCAAGTCAATAGCACCCGGGCTTGAAGGCTCGCAAGCTGCCCGTCTGCCAAAACACGCCGGAAGCTCCACTGCAAAGGGCACTGACCAAATCCTGCCCGAGTCCAGCAGTCGTTGCTTTGAGTAGATGCGGTGACGGAAGTTGGGAGCATCGCACTCTTCTATGATGCAACGGGCAAGTCACCAAATCTCAGCTCATGGCACTGGCCAGAAAGTTGCATCAAATCAAGCCAGCCGTAGAATCAGTTCGATTGCAGGGCACCTTGCCCGCTCGCGCCGTCCTGGCAGGTGCGAGGCAGCTGTAGCTGGATGAAGAACGATGCTGCGCAGGTGGAGGTTGTTGTTGTTCCAGAATAGGATTTCCATTCCTGTTCCCACCTACTTTGACAATGGCCAGAAGGGACCATAGATTAGAACCGTCCGAGAGAACAGAATCCTCCAAGCTTGACATCAATCCCGTCTAACCGAAGACACTTGAGAAACCAGCCGCTGCTAAGTGAATATTGATGTTGCTACCCGCGTGGATGTAGCTCTTGCTGTAACTGCTACTTTGCTGTAAAGTGTCTTGCTGCTATGCCCGCAAGTGTTCTCATCTTCAAATTGAAGACTTCCATACTTCTGGCGTTAGTGTCATCTTCTATTCAGTCAACATAATCACTGTCATGACTATTGCAAACAGTACGCTCCGTGCCTCCAGTCACAGCTATTGCTGACAATAGTTTCCTGATCGTATAGCAGTAGTCTGTGTACTGTGTACTAGTAGTCCTCGTCGTGGCATTAGCAGTAGCAGTAGCAGCAGCAGTAGTAGCAGCAGCAGCAGCAGTAGTGGCAGTGTGGCAGTATCTGTGGCAGGGGCAGTGGCAGTAGCAGTAGAGTGGCAGTTGCCGTGGCAGCGGTAGCAGCAGTTGCACCAGCGGCAGCAGCAGTAGCACGAGCGATAGAAGTAGCAGCGGCACGAGCAGGATCAGCAGCAGTAGGAGTAGGTGGGCGAAGTAGGACTAGGGAGGAGGAGAGTAGAAGGAGTAGGGGTACGGGAGTATGGTAGGAGGAGTAGGAGTAAGAGGAGGAGGAGGAGCAGGACTAGGCTTAGGAGGGCTAGCGCACTAGGAGCAGCAGCAGTAGCAGCAGTGGTGGTGATGAGGAAGAGGAGGGAGGAGGAGGAGGAGCAGGAGGAGCAACAGCTGCAGTCGCAGCAGCAGTAGTAGCAGCTGATTTTGTCGTTTGCGCAGAGTCTGCCTGTCCACACCCCTTAAACGGCCACATCCCTTCATTGCCCTTGCCCGGGCGAACACGATGGTGTTGTGAGCTCCGCTAACAGCAGGGCCGTGGTCAGCCGTGACCTGACAATGCCAACCATGATAATGACAATAACTGCACCAGGATTACCCATAATGTAAACTATTTGTTCGATGTTTCTAGCAATTGGCTTGTCATGAACGTGGCTACTGCAAATACCAACAACTAATCAACTATGACGAAAAAATACGACTGCTCTTGCTACACTCACCACGGGTACCATAGCATAAGGCATCGAATGTTCAAGGAGGCTCCAGTTTGCCGCGGATGTCGGACCGTCTCGAACCTGCATCGCGAAAGTGCAACCAATAATGACCGAAGTTCATGCGAACACTTCCCAAGACTGGGAACCAGCTTCGCAAGGCAAGTCCATCACCACAGAACCGCGCACACACATGACTGAGGTCAGCACCATGAGAATCATCTCCTTCGGAGGTTCTCAAACAGTAAGTTGGCATCTGCAGAGTCGACGTAGCACTGAGAGGTCTTCGGGAGGAGTGTCCAACGTGAAGCACCGTGGCAGCGTGTCACAAGAGCTGGCTTCATAGCATCAGTTTGTGCAGATAGATGGCTTATATGTAGACAACCCACGTCTCACATCTCCAAAGCCCGAAAGCCAAAGGTTTTAGCCAAGACACGATGAACTTGCAGCATTCCGCAGGCAGCTGCCTGGCAAAGGGCTCAAGGACTGAAGGCCCTCGGCGAAGTCAAGTCTCGAAAATTAAGCAAAGGGACCGTATGCCCGCACCCCTGCAGCTGCCCGCTTCCCAAAAGCCTTGAGATATCCCAGACAGCCTTCAAAATTAGGGCAACAATGAAGACTATTCTCGAGAAGCTCATATGGAGGTGTTTTCTCTCAGGACCTGATCTCGAGTAAGCATTGGTGGCACGTGGCCTTCTGAACCAGAGGAGCGACAAAACGCCACCCACACCTGCCAGGGGACAGCCAGGCTGCGCGTGTTGGGGATTGTCGGCGTCGCGACATGACTTGGGTAGAAGGGATTGTGGCTGCACTCATGTTACCCGGACACCCACAGCAAGTCTGAAATCTTGGGGCCCCGGCCCATGCTGCGCGAGAAGACATCAGAGATGCTGACACCGCAATACTTCAGCTCCTCGTAGTGTGACAGCCTGCTGACCTTGAGCCGACCCCAAAGCGGAGAGAAGACGCCCCGACGTCCTCGCCGCGATCATCAGAGATTGAGCTGATGAAGTTCGCGGGCTTCCTGCATGCGGCATGCAAGGCTGAGGTCCTGTGGCTCGGCAAACTTGATTCTCTGGGCCGTCTGTTGAGTGGAGAAGATGAAGCTCACCCTGCCTGACAAGCCCCAGCTTCTTGGCCCAGGTGTAGTCCACGGGTACCTCAGAGCAGAGCCCTTGTGCTCACTGCATGGCGACTCAAGTACAACGAAAAACACTTCAGGAACACGTCGGAACGCTCTTTGTCACGTCTTGATGCCTCTACATCCTGTCAGAATCGCATCTGAGGCCCCGGTCCTGGGGCGTTTCGCCTTCTGGCTCCTGGCAGGCTCGCTTAGATAAGCGAGCTGGATGGGGACTCTCGGGTTCGAGCATACTATAATATCTTATACCGTAGCATACCATAGAAACCATGATCATGGACGGCGACGACCATGCTAGACTAGAGTATACTATACAACTGCACGGTAGCGGGCTGTAGTAGAACATGTTCCCCCAACAACAACAGCACTAGGTTCGAGAGGTCGGGGCAGGAAGTTGTGGATCCTGCCGGCACATCCTGATGGTTCTTCCGACTACTGAACAGGAGCAAATCCTCCGAGGACGATTCTGGCAACGTGAATTGCAGCCTTCGCTGTTGGGAGATGCTTGCAGAGGTCATGCAATCACATGGAGTAGCTGGGCCAATGCCTCCACAATCTCACCCTCCTCGACCATCTTCGTGTACCTCACTCCGCTGTGGCTTGAGATATTCTCGACTCGAGTATCTAGAAATAGCCGGCTTACTTCGAGCGCGTCATGCAATTCACCCCCCACTCTCCGCAGTAGGCTGCCTGCCGGTTGCTAGGCACCCTGCAAGTTGCTGATCGTCTCTGGTAGCTTGTCGAAGGAGTCTGGCACAATAATCCCGGCTTCCTGTCACGCACATGCCCTCTCTGTCGCACGTTGTCTGACAAGCTCCAGAAAAACCGAGACCTTCATCGCTGCGTTTTTGGCCATCGCGGTTTCCGTCTGGCCCCTGGCCTGTCAAGGCATGCACTGGCATCGCAGGTTTGCCTTGGCATCTGAGCTGCAGCATCCTGCTTAAGACTTCATGACACTTCATGACTTCTGGGTTTGCAGATTTGGCCTGGGCACCAGCATGGCCGAACTGCACCTGGTACGACGGTTTTTGCTCCATCCAAACGCTCAAACTGTTGTCAATCGAAGAAGCATGTTTCCCTTACGCGCTGAACTGAATGACCCAGCTGGACTTCGGAGAACATAGGCCTTAGGCTTCTGGTGTGCTCTTCGGGGTTCTTCACCGCAAGACTCTCAAAGCGGCTCTGGCCCCTTACGAACCCAGAGTAACTCTTGTACCTGTTGTTGCAGCGGACCTCCGTGGCAAAGCACGAGGCACAGGTGCCAACGCACCAGGCGATAACTGCAGAGGGGCATCAGATGGTGCGAGCTTGGGGATGCAGTGCATTTCAGATCTTGCCGAAGGGACTACACACCTTCGCGACAACCTTGCACTACCTTTGAACTATTGATGCACGAGGTTTTCACTGCTACAGTTGCAGTAAACGGGTGTACCAAGCCGGAGGTCAGCTTCTTTGCGGCAAGCAGAACGGATCGGCTCGCTCAAATCTCGCTGCTGATTCAAACGGCACCCTCACCCCCTCCCCTGCAGGTGCCTGGCTTGTCAATGCGCCCAGACTTCACGGCCTTGATCACATCGTACTCATCCTGGCCACCCACCTTGAGTCAAAGCTCGGGGAGGCTCCTTTCTGCGAGCCTCTCGAACGCCACTTCTGCGGACATGCCCGGTCTTGGAGCAGGCTGTGCCAGACCGAATCCCCTCTACGCCCCCTCCGGACTCTGCGTCGGCCCGGTCACCACCCATACAGAACCTGATGTCAGAAAAAGTATGCTATACTACTACTATACACGAAGGAACCCACCTCGCCCAGGAGCAGGAGGATCTTTGCTCCAGGCGCATCCTTCATCAGCACTTTGAGAGAGGTGCAAGAAAGGTCCCGACACACCGTCGCTACGCTCCTGGTAGCGCAGGAGGTGATCGATGAAGCGGCTGCCAGGATACCTGGTAGAATCTCATGGAAAACGAACGGGGCATCAAAAGCTTATGAGTAGTGCTGCTCTGGAACACGAGTGTACCAGCACCAGTCACGGTTTGCAGCCTTTGCAGAACCAGGCGCACCGGTCCCCACCAATCGCCACACCCTCGTACACGCCGTTGGAGTTGCGGCAAATGATGTTGTTCTGGCCGGAAGCTAGTCTGACATGCGTCTTACGTGCTCGAACAGCAGCTTTCGCTTCTACGCTGCTGCAGTTGCCGAAATCCCAACATCGGTGATGATTCCGCCATCTCCTAGCGCACCTTTGTGCTGCTCGGAGAGCTGTGTCTCTCTGAATAGCAGCACTCTACTCCAAGCTTCGCAACCCTGCTCAAGAGAAGGCAAGAGGCCAACTCGTTCGACATTCCGCCGGACTTTGACACGTAGGCGACCTCTGGTCCACACAAGGGGAGAAGTGCTGAAAAAGCAGATCCACTGGGACGGCATTGGCCCTTCACTTGCGAGCGGGCCACAGACCCTGGACGGTAGAGCCGGGACATGACGATGTTGTCCAACATTCCACCTCAGCTCGTCTCAGCTCGAGCATTCTGGAGCTTTCTGGATCCACAGAGGAAAGAGCATGCATCTCTGGCCGGGGCAGGCAGCGCCATCGGGGTCAAAACGATGTGAAAAAGCCTATTCCTAACCTGCTATAGAGTAACATCCACGTCCGTCTCTCAGCGGCCTGTGTTGCCGATGCGGATGCAGCCGGGCCTGCGATCCGTCAACAGTCAACAGGATCTTTGATGCAAAGCATTCAGACCAAAGGGCCAGTTGCACCATGATGCGGTATTGCAGAGATGCGGTATTGGTCAGATCTCTGGGCTCTCGGCTTGATTCCACCTACCGTGGCCGGCCCGATCATGCCAATCTCGCGCATCTCGGCTTCCTGGAAGCTTGTTCCAAACTCCATAAAAACCCCCGGCCGGGGTTCGAGGAAGAGGAACTAAAAAAACAGAGAATCTCAGGAGGCTTGGCTCCCCCCCCCCATCTCGCCTGCCTTGATCAGCAGGCGGGTCTGCTGTTCTGGAACGCCCTGGAGAGGCGAGAAAGAAGCAAAGATTAAGAAAAAGGTTTGGCGCCGAGCGCTCTCTCTCTCTCTCGATCGATCGAGCTGGACTCTGAAGCACAGCTGCCGATGTCGAAGAGAGAAGACAGAATCCGCCGCGAGAGAAACGATACCAGAGCTCTCTAGTACCGAATGACTGCTGATCTCGTCTGCACACTCTTCGACATGTTGCGCCACAGCTGTGCTTCCCAGATCTCCAAAGAGGCTGTATGCATGGAAATCCTGCCTCTGCGATGATGGCGACCTGGGTATAATTGTAAGGGCCACGGCACGAACCAAAAGATCTTGCCGTTGCCGAGCTCCACTTCTTGGGATCTGGCCGTCTTCATCTGCGGATACTGCATGGCTTCCTCGAGTTGGATTCGATCCCAGGAGCAGTGGAGGGCCCGGGGCGGGGATTGAGGTCGGCTCAGGCCTTGGATTTTGAATCCTTCGCTTGGGCAGTGGCCAAGACACTCTGCAGTCTTAGATAGCCTGGATGGAAATTGGAATTCTGCAGCCAGTATCCTTTCGAGCGGGATTCGCCACACGAGCGAAAACCAAATAATCTACTATTCACTCCAACCGGGATATCAAATTCTTCAAAACTTGAAATGTTGACGTGTAATGATGTGCATACATGAGTTGCTGCTCGAAAAAGAAGCCCGTCATCCTGGACACATCTAGATCTCGTCCGACGAAGCCGACTAAGCCAAAGGCCATAGTAGTCTCATAGACCGAGCGGAAGGATGCGAAGTTGATGAACCTGGGGCCCCCAACACCAACCGCTCTGAAAAACGCGTGAAACTACGCATTTCTGTGCCTTTTGGCCACCGCTCCAAGGCCGGTACGTGACGGCATCTGTGTGCTTCTGGCAAGCCTCCTTGGTGGTGGTGTAGACCGGGAGAAGGATCTCCTGGGAGAGCTTCGAATATATTATATATAAATTATTACTGTATATTATATGTTATATATTACATATGACATGTTATTGTATATTATTATATATTAGTTCGGCAGCTCAACTTCTCAGCATTCTCGGTCCTCGGTACCCCAGTAGAACTTCACATAGTGGTTGCCGCTGAACGGAAATACCTGCCCACGTACGCAGTGTCACACTCAGCGCTCAAGATCGTAAGGACCGCAAGGGATCCTCTCCGGTTTGCTTCGTGAGTTCCAAGATGTTCCAAGCCCTAAGCCTCATAATTTGCGGGGTTTTTTTCATGCGGAAAGCCCCCTTTGTTGCTGCATGATCGTCGAGCTTTGCAGATGAGAGCCCCTGAAGCTTCCTGGGTGTTGGCAATCTCGGAGGGGGGACCATGGCACAAACGGAAGGCGTCTTCCTCTTGCACATGAAGTCGAAGTCGAGCATGCCCTGCAACATGCAGGCAACGCGGCGTAGTGAACTTGACCAAAGACGGAAGCAGCAGCAGCTGCACGAGGATGACATGCAATTGTTTTGGCACTGATGTCCATGTCGCTGGCCTGCACTGCTCGGTTCTGCATGCCGTACACGATGGCCCTGCGCTCAGAAACGAAAGCAGCATTGCTCGGCTCAGTTCTCAGTCTTGGCGCCTGGTTGCCGGAGTGGCAGTGACAATGGTATGCCTCTCACCTGTGCACTTGCCGGCTTAACACTGACATAGCCATGGGCCCCTGGGCACAAGCGGCACCAGCAAAGCACCAGCAAAACACCAGGGCAGCACCGAGCACCTTGGGGAGCAGCCTTCTGCGCCTTCTTTGCTCCATTCGTCGCCTTGACCTCGCAGTTGCGCTGAGCTCAGAACTTTAAGGCGTTGCCCTCCTCCGGAAAGAAGAAGCGTTGCGTATGCAACCCCTCACAGAGACTCAGCAAAAACGAAGCACGACTCTTCTCCTGGGCCCTGTTCCCGTGGCTTCAGAGAAGCTCTTTTTTGCAGATGCTCTGTATACTCAGTATTCTCGTGTCCACTTCTCTGCACAGAAACCGAATCCGGGCTGGCCTTAATCATCTCTCGCTTGGGCGGGGGTGCGGAGCCTGCGCTGAGGTCCGGCCTGGGACTTGCCACGCTCCCCATGCTCGCAATGGGCATCGAAAACCGCTTCCAGAGCCCCAAAGCTGCCGGCTCGGGCAGCACATCGGTGAGGCCCAGGGCCATTGGAACCACCGCCTCGGAGATCGACGCGAAGATACGCGAAGCAGCGAAACCAAGCAGCACACTCTGCGACATTCTGCGACAGCAGCCGAGTGACGGTGATGTGCGTCTCGGGGCCATAGACCTAAAGCCAGATCTCTAAACCCTTCTCTGCGCGCTCAGATGAATCTCAAGAACAGCCCTTCTTTTCCTTCTCAGCATTGGCCGAAACCGGCGAGCTTCTGCACATTAGCCAGTGAGACTGCTGCGCTATGTGTGAAGATGCTTTCGCATCTCCTGTTGATCTGCGACTTCTTTGTCGACCTCTGCGATGGCCTTGTCATAGATCTCGGCGATGTGCTCACCGTCCAGCATCAATACCAGGTAACGTTCCGCCCGTCACCTGTCGCAAGAACGCCAGCTTCACCTCCAGCTTCCCCTCCTCTGCCGAAAGGCGGCTTGGAGGCCGAGCCGACCATGCTGCTGGACCTGTTGAATGGAGATGGCCCGGTGACGGTGCCGTTCAGGCATCTGGAAATCGCGGCTGCTGGGGCACAGCCCCCGCTCGTGGCTTCCTGACCAGAAGCCTAGAGCACTCAACTGACTACAGAATGGAGTAGAGCTAGAGTCACGGCCTCGTTGCCACAAGCCAAGATCTAAAGGCAGTCGGACACGGCGAGGAGTAGGTTCTTGATCGCCAAGAGATGGGGATCCACACTTCCCCAGCCGTCCCAGTTCAGCCACGTGCGCCACACAAAGAAGGGCAGCAGGAATCGATCAGCACCGCACGGCGCTGCATGGCGACGGGCATTTCGTCCTCATTCGCGGCAGCAAGGTAGGACATCCGGAGCCATCCTTCGCACTGACGGTGGGAGAAGGGGAGCCTGTCTTAAACCTGGGTAGAGGAACAGTGCTCACAATATCAATGGCAATGATACCGACGGTAACTGTAGAGACACGCATATAAACACAACGGACAAGGATTCCACTGATGAAGTAACAGACGTGAGAATGACGATGATAGTAAGCGATAGCGGCGGTGGCGGTGGTGCTGCTGCTGCTGCTGCTGCTGCTGCTGCTGCTGCTGGTGCTGGTGCTGGTGCTGGTGCTGGTGCTGGTGCCGGTGCCGGTGCTGGTGCTGGTGCTGGTGCTGTGTGCAAGCGTGGCCTCAGGGTCTGGGTGCAAACGGACGGGTCTAGAGTTAAGTTCGTTGTGACACAAGGAGACAATGTCTCACACGCAAAAGAAGTCGCAACATCCCGAACTACCGGCGCTACAGTCCACTCCTGCATAACCTGCGCATACCGGCCAGTACTAGAAAAGCCGTCCCGGCAAATGGCCTCGTTGCTCTCGGATGTCTCGTTGCTTTTTCCGGGTCATACTGTAGCCGTGTAGCCACCCGTGACATGCCGGTAAGCATCCGGCTCCGGCATAAAACAGCATTGCAAGTCACGCAGATGGAAATCCGCCAGCCAAAGAAGAGCCACGTTGTGCTCACAACGGCTGGTGGCAAGGGCTTCAGCTTCACCGGCACAGGCACTCCTTTAACTCTACATCCTTCTGCTCGGATTCCTGTTGGGATTCCGGACCGACTTAGCACATCAGTGTATGAAACGATTTTGCCATGTCAGGCATCTCACAGACTGAAAACTGTTGGGCTCCCCACTTTTACTCCCAAGCCCAGCTTGTCGCTGGCGACTTTCAGCTTCTTCAGGCCCTCATCACGCAACAGCTCGTACAGAAAAGCAGCATGGAGTGTTGAGAGCACCTCCAGATAGTTCGGGCCGGCTCTGCGACACCAGATGTGGATCTTGTGTTCCTCGGGACTTCCATCACTTCAATCAGATGCATGCGAATCAGATGTCGCAACAAGCGCTGAGGGGATCAGCATGCCTCTTCTCAAGGACAATGACAGGCACTTCACGGCTTCGCTTTTTGCCACAAACTCAATTGACGTGTGCGAGCCTTGATCTGATCCGCAAACATCTGAAGAGCCTTGATCAAGCCTGTGAAAGTAGCCTTGGCATGGGGGGGAAACTCCGCACTTTGCACTTTGCGGAACTGCGAAGTCTGACCAGCTGTCCAGAAGCTTATCTAGAGTCTAAGCAGTCTAGAGGTTTGCACCAATGCTCTGAGATCCGCGCCGCGACGTCAGTGAAGTTTGCGATACCTCGAACGCACTCAGGTTGCAAAGGAGCAAATGTTCTGAGTGGCATGGGTCCATGTCGCGAACTAGTCGGGGAGATGGAGAGGAGATCGAAGTTTCTCGGAACTCCAAGCCCCTCCCAACCACCCCTGGCCTCCCCCAATGATCAGGAACTTGCCCTCTGGGTGCTTGTAGCGGCACATCAGGGAAAGGATCGTCTTGGCATACGTGAAGGTCTCCTTCTTCAGTGACACTGGAAGAGGCAGGTCAGTGAAAGATGGACGAGAATGAGGACGAGGACGCTGCTGATGATGATGACGGTTATTGATTATGACTATGATGACGACGATGGCGATGGCGATGGTGATGCTGAACAATATGATGATGAAGCGCCAGAATCGGCCAGAAGTGGTCAAAGGCTGTGCAGATGCTGCCTATCTAGGAGCTCTGAAGCGTGAACAAGACCTTCCGGACAACCCGCTGCCTCTGTGGTGGGAGCTCCAGAATACTCGCCATAATTGGCCAGCTCCTTTCCCCAGCCGTAGTCCTGGCTAAACTTCGTCAAAGTCGAGACTGCACGGCACAAAAGGCCACACGAATAACATGATTGCAAGTGCAACATTGAGCGCCGGGAGGGGGGAGTCTGTGCTGGGGTGTCGGTGTAGGGCTGCTTTTTTGACAACAATTCGAGCGAGTTCAGCTCCCGGGAGAGCCAGGTTGCGTGATATACTCAGGCGTGGGGGGCGTGACGCGGAGAGTACGCTCGAGAAGTCTCCAAGCTCGGTCTGCAACTCTACCAGACTCTACCATGGTCTTAGCTTGAGATCCCAAACCACTTGGACAAGCACGAAAATGTGTCGGCAAGCTGTGCGAGGGATGCCGCCACGGTGTCCGAGTACACAACCGATGCGCCACCACCAGCTACCATGGTCCAGACCTGAGTTCCACACTGTTCTCGGCCCGTGCAAGGAAGTGTCGGATCGTCGCTCACTGCTGAGTTTGCACAGAAACCAGCCGATCTCTGTGGAATCATGGAGTTCGTGGTGCTTCCGTCTTCGCATCTCAGGAAATGGCGCGGCCCTTGTCGTTGAGGATGGTCAGCTTCAGGGAAGCACCGGTCTTCCTTGCTGGAAGGCTCTGCAACGGCTCTTTTTGTTCGGCTCTTCGGCCCGCGCCCCTCGAAGGCTCAGCTGCCGGCCCGTCCAGCTCTCGAATGAGGGCCTCGCATCGCAGCATTGTCCGGAGGGCCAGCAGAAAAAGCCCCCCCTCCCCTCCCCGACCTCTTCAGGATAAGCAGCTCGACCAAAAGGAGATGGCCTGCGCAACATGCTGGCAGCGAGCTTTGGCTCTTCGAGCGGCAGATCCCAGTCTCTCTAGCAGGAAGGAACTTTGCATCAAGAGAGCCGAAGGTGGGCAGGAGCAAACAGGCCCAGCAGGACCAATCCAATTCGCCCCACTTCTGGGTGCACCTGGGCGATCGGCGGAGCATGCCCCAGGAAGCACAGAGGTTGGAGCCTCTGGATCTATTCGGCCGGTACGTCCCACCTACTAGACTAGTCCAAGTCCCCTCCTCTTTCTTTGTCTTGAACGTCTGCCCTTGGAGGCTTCGGACTCGAGGGAGGCTGCCAAACCTCGGCCGACGCTGAGCCTGCAACAAGAACGCGGCAGTCTCGTCGATCTTTGCGACGAGGTCCAGGGGCACTATCTGCCAAGCTGCAACACTGGACACACAAGCTGCACGCAAGGGTTGAAACAGAGTCCCAGAAAGGCAGAGACCAGTAAAGTAAGGGAACATTCCTGAAGATGCCATTGTCTCGTGTTTCCTGTGTAGTTGCAGCCGGCTGGCGTTGAAGCTTCTGGAGGATCGCTTTGGTGGCCATCCCCCCACGGTTCAGTTTCTGCTCTTCTGACGGGCAGGGTTTCTGCTATGTGCTCTTCTGGCTTCCTCCGAAGCTGTTCACTTTCACCAGTTCGTTGCCCGGATTCTGCTACGTCGGTTGTCACACTGGGCGGGCCTCAAAACTTGTGCACCCTGACCCTCGCCACCTTGTTGTTAGAGAGCAGGGCAATCGGATTGATCTCCAGGTATGCAAAGTGCAGGTCGCGGTAGAAGGCAAAAAGTGCCTCGTCATCCGTCGCACCGAGGGAAAACACAAGACCCCCAGACTGGCAAACCAAAACGGGCGCGGAGCTCGCAGCTCACAGACTAGGTCGGGCCTTGCCTTAACGAAGCGCGCGAGAGTTGCGCTCTTGCCCGGCTCCACCTGCCCAGACATCGAAACTCGCCGGGAAGAGGCCACGTGTCCAGATTCCCCACCTTGTCCAGGAGCTCAGAGCGAATCATGTCCTCGGAAACCTCCGGCTCAGAAAGAGTTGAGAGCTCAAGGATTCAGACACGTCCCTGAGAATCCACCCTCTCGGGCCTCGCAACCCGTTGGGATAGAGAGCCGGGAGGCCTCCAACGGCAAGGTGGTGGGCGTTTTGATGAAGGCAAAGAAAGCGGCACCTTTGCATCGACATCGCCGACGTCCACGCCTCCCTCATGGTAGAAGAATATCTCGTCCTCGCAACGGAAATCCGAAACCATAGAGGGCTCACCCCAAAATAACAGATGCGTCTTTTCAGAGCTCTTCCAAAGAAAGGTCATGAAGCTATCGAAACAAGCTGGAGCAGGGTCTCGCATGCTAGTCCGAGCCTGCTCATGTACATTTCAGCCGGGTCCTTATACCTGTGCGACTGCATGCAGACGTAGACCTCTGGCAAAGACACTGCAGCAGGCAAAGCGAGGTCTTCGTCAAGAGCAGATTACCTGTCGAGCCCAGACGGTCGAAACTTGGTCTCAGCCTCTGCGGAGTTAGCCTACGCATGCCAGGTGCTCTTCTCAGTCGCGGGCCTCCTCGGACTGCGCATGTGGGACAAAAGGCTCGATCCTCAGCTACGAGCGCTGAACCTAACTTCGAGCTCCCACCGCTTCTGCGAGCGCTCTGCTGCGGCAAAACAGTTCCAGCTGAGGCACAGGAAGTGCGTGAGCTGCCCTGTGATGCCACCCACGGTCGACTCCTTCGTCCATGAGGAATGTTGACTTTGAATGAAGTGTATGCCACCAGCAACAGCGGCAGCCAAAATGGTCTCTGCAGCTGCACCTACCACGCATCATGTGCCAGTTCAAGACCACTTATTTTGCTCACAGTCCTTGCACATCCGCTCCATGATCCAAGCCTGCGGGCTGTTGCGAGCCCTCCACGTGCGTCTTCGGCTCTCGATTCTGAGGTCATGGCGCATTCACCTATACCCCAAACCCCAAACCCTCCGTGAGCTCCCCAACACATGCCTTGATCTCATCGAAGGTCTTGTTCACCTTGAGCTGACTACTTGGCAAGACTCAACGGAGGCCCTACGTCGAGGGAGTATCAACATCGTTTCTGCCATGGTGCGTGTCAGTACTACTGGAGTTCTTACAGCAGCAGATGGCGCTGACCAAAATGATGATGCCAAGAACTATAGGTATGGTAATGATGATGACAGTCATGGTAGTTACAATAGTGAGAATATCAGTAGCGATAGTCGTCATCATGTCAAACATTGATGAACAAGGAAGTCCAATGCCTGCTGCTGGAGCACGACATAATACATCACGATGTAAGAAGGTCCGATCGCATCGCATGATATCCAACAACATCTGCCCGTCAACTTGGTTCTCGTTCTTGTTCAGCCTCGGCACCGCGATGAGGCCGGCTTTGCCTCGGCCTCCGATCATCTGGTCCGGCTTGGCCACGAGCTTCTCTGTCTTTAGCCAAGGGTTCCTTGGATTCGGGATGGCAGCACCCGCAGTTGCTCAGCGAGAAGGACGCGGCACGGTATGTACATGCATGCGTGCAAAGACAACGAATGGAGTGTTGTTGCCAAAATCAGTTTTTTGTCGACTGTAAATCGCTTCTATTTGCTATGCAAATTCTGGCATGTACGCATATAACCAAAAAGTTGTACACGCACCTGCTGACAAAGACTGGATGTGGGCTTCGGCCTGGCGGGTTTTGGGCCCGCGGTTTCTTAGACAGTCAAGCTCGAGGCTCTTCTCCAGGATCGTGTTCCAATCCTCGCCCTTGGAGCTATCGAGCACCTGATTTCAGGGCTGAGAGCCTCTTCAAGGCGCAGAGATCTGTCAAGAAGGCCACATCCAAGCCCGGCACGCCGGGAGTCACCAGACATCCAGCGTTATCGAGTCCAAAGGCATTGTTGGAGTACCTGGCGAGGCTCTCCTCCGCCCAAGTGAAAAAACCCCTCAAGGTCCGCGCAGCAGTATGCGCCCAGTTCGACTCAAAACCCAAGGCGTTTTGGAGCCTCCGGCCACTCGTCTAACCTATGGCAGTACGGCCTGGGTTCATAGACCCTCCCCGCTTACTCCGCGCAACCGGGTCTTGATGAAGCGATTGTATGTTCTTGCACCGGGAGCACTCTGGAAGCCACCGCTTCAGCAGCGCCTGGCAGCAAGTTGGGATCGGTTCGGCAGAGGAAGGCAATGAAAATGAAACTGATTCCGGCTCTCTAATTTCTGCGACTCTGCGACTAGGCATAAAACAAGCCCACTAACGATGCGACACATGGATTACTTTTTTGTAAATCATCAACTGGCGCCAGCAATGTGGTCACCATCAGTAATGATATTGGAAAACTCAAATTGATAGGTTATACCACTGATAGCTTTCATGCTCAGGATACATCACAACAGATTATTGAATATGAGCAATGCGGTAAGATGCAATGATTTAGGTATAGGAGCTAATGCGGGTGTAAATGCTTTAAACGTATCAGGTCGTACTTCGATTGTTGGATCAACAGTGAGTTCTAATCATGCTACAACTTATAATGATTATATATTCTTATATAAAAAAGTAAAACAAAAAGAAGAGCAGACGCGTTTGATTCGGCAAATGTAATATCAAACGAGGAAATAAACTTTTCATTGCAAACTGACAGAGCAACTGATCCGACAACAGGGACTATATGTTCGCAGATAAATGATACTGGGAGAATAACATTAAACAGATTAGTAACTAATGATTTACCTTTACATAGCATTGGTAATATTGTTGGTGAAGCAGATGTTTTTTGGTTTGGGGAAAATTAAATTACGAAACAGTGGTGAAATCAGAGAAGTTTTAGGCACTCAATATAAAATGCATGTAAAAAACGGCGATAGTCTAAGTGAGTTAAATCTAGTAATGGGCTTAGAAAGCAACACACCGGAAATTCAATTAACTATTCAAATTAGAGACAGATGTAGAAGAAATGAGAAAAGACGTTGATGAAATTAAAGAGCATAACCAATTAAATAGTATGGGTTAATATTTAACATTAACACGTAATTTAATTTGACAGTTTGTATAGTCTGTCGCACCCCGCCCAGGATACAGCAGGACAGTGTGAAACCCGTGAAGAATTCAACAAGAAGGACACGCATAAAAGGAAGTATGCGACAACCGTCATTGCCCCATCATAAGCATGGGCTGATTAGTTTGTTGAATATTGTTCATAACTCTTCTTCTTATGAAAAACTCTATAATTAAACAATACATGCCTAAAATTGAAGAAAATATTGCGTTAGATTTTCGCGACACCAACTTCCTTGCCATGGCTGGGCTTATGGCATATGGAGAGCCCCACTAGTCACAACCCCATGAAAACCGTTATTCAAATGCATATATGAAGTGTAGACAGACTTGTATGGAGTGTTTGAGAAAAGAATGAAGCCATTGAAAGGGCTAGTGACTTTTAATAGCACGATGGAATCGATTAAGTGCACTAGGTGTCATAGGGAGAATTCGGGTATAATCAAATGGGACAACCTTTCCACAATTGCATCAAGTGCAGACAGAAAAGAAAGGAATACAAGGAAACCGAGCCTATAGTCGAGCAACTTCAACAAGAGATTGAGGAAGTGTTTGAACACGTTAAGCAACTGCTAGTGAATAATCAGACTTTGGATATGTATTTTTAGCTTATGTGGAAAGAGAATGGACAGAGTATTGATCGAAATTCCAATTGAAGATAACAAACGAGAGACGAACAAACTGAATTAAATTTGATCTATCCCATTGTTATGATGTAAAGATAATATAAGGAGTTATACATCATATTCTATATTAGAGTAGGAACATGATAGGAGAATCCGTAAGAAAAGCGTGTTACACCCTTAACCCTAAACGCTCAACCAAAATTCCATAAGATCCCCCTTGCCCAGTTTGAGCTACAAGTGTGTCCCCTAGGTAGATACAGGTATCGGTATTGGGAATAAGATAGTTTTCCTAAGATCGGTCTAGGGGTTGGACTGGTAGGTGTGTCTAGGGGTTGGACTGGTAGGTGAGTCTAAGACTCTAAGACCGGATCTTGGGGTGGTGGGTAGGCGGTGCCATACACCCAAACTGGGCAAGGGGTCCTCTAACTCTTTGGCCGGTGGCATTCTACTCAGTCAACAGACTCGGCTGGCTAAGGCTTCAGGGGTACCTGCTACCAGCACCTCTCTGCTGTCCTTGCTGCAGGTTTTGCACAGCATTTGTCCCTGTAAAGCAGAAGGCCTTTCCGTCCTGCTCGCGGATGGATTTCACCGACATGACCTCCTCGATTGCAGCAAACCAGGCATGAGTAAGCTTCCTTTCGCGTGCGTCGTGCGTGCACGGAAGCTGCAGGGTAAAGGGCGGATGAACCTGAGGCTCGGATCGCGCGGGCGCCGCCGCCCGCTTGGATCTCCGAGCTAACAGCTGCAGGGAGCGGCGACATGTCAGCAGCACTAGAGTGGTACACTTCTGAAAATTGCGAGTCCAACTGGCACGATGCAGCTCACCTAGTCGTGCCTCGAATAAATCTTACGTACGCCTACGAGGCACAGCACTGCTGCCTCCGAGTCATCCCAACCCTCGGTATCCAACGAGCCACTTTCCGCGATCTCGCAGAGCTCTTTCATGCGCAACATTTGGCGTCGGCGCTCTGCTGCTGAACGAAGTCTGGGTCGTGGCCGGTCGAGTCCGGGCATGGCGCAGAAACACCACCACTGACATAAACCGAAGGCTTTGGAGTTCACACCCGGAAAGGGTGGTGCGGTAGTGTTTGTCTCATCGTACACAACTTGCAACCGGCCGTACCAAAGGCCGAGAGTATCAGAAATGGCCACGCTTGCAGCAGAGGCCAACAGCGAAAACCGCTGGACTTGAGCTCTTCAAGCCTCGCACGAACCAATACCACCGAAACCAAGCCACAGCGAGACCTCCAGTGCAAGTCTCGAACGAATGCTCACCAGTCTTCCCATCTCATCCCTGCAATGCTTCCGATGTGGATTGCACGTCAAGTCGTCGAACGTCATACTTCCTGTCTCTACCCGTACGATTGCACTGACAGTTCGACCCCAAGCTTGATTCCCCTACGGCCTTGAATTCGTGGACATTGGCTATTTCAAGAGATCATGTTCCGTCCGACTGCTTCCTGAAGTGGCAAGTGTTCACTTTGCCAGCAACCTCAGCTTTGAGGTGCCTTGTCCGTTGGTGGTCCGGCGAGAAAGCTGGGAATCAGGAACGCACTGGCTGTATCGCATCTCTGGCCAACACCACGAACTCCTCCGGTGTCCTCGCAACTTCGCTCCATTATTATATTTTGTACAGCTCCAGCAACACCCCTCCCAGCTGCTCTCCTTGGAAGCTTCTCTACCGGCGCGTTGTCCCCGGCTGTAACTGCGAAGAGGTCCTAACAGCACCAGCGGTTAAGCCGTCCTAAAGATCCTTTCTTCTGCAGGCAGCTCCTGCTGAGCTCTCCGGACCCCAGCCATTTTTCAAGCTTGCAGCGCTTCGTTCCCTAGTGCAGGCCTCACCGTAAGGAAACTCAAGCCAAGGCACCGTGTTCTGCTTGAAGCGGCATACCACATGGAAGCCAGCACCTCTCTACATCACAGTCCCAAACACCAAGCCCTTTCAAGCAATGGCCCAGACGGAAGAGCAGAACTTCCTCCACTTCCCCACTTCCGCCATGGCCTGTGAGGTCGCCTCGCAGGACGTCGAAGGCTCTCATCGGGCCAAGAAGCAGAGCCCCCAAGGGATCTGAAGTCTCCTTGGGGAAGCATCTTCTTGAAGCGAATCGCGCTGCGCTGCTTGCAAGAGAGCGGCTCGTATGAGCTGCAAAGAAGTGGAGAGGTTGGCCTCCAAAGGACACCAGAGCTTCCAGCTTGGCCCCTCATGGATCGGCTGCCCCAAAGGCTCGAAGCTCTCGCCACTCTCGCAGACACGAGTCTCGTCAGTCTCGGCTTCGATGTCGGCTCTCAGGCAGCGCTCCAGCCGGCGCAGGGCCGAAGTCTGCAACGACAGTGACGGTCCCCGTCGGCCCTGTGTTTGGGCCTGACTAAGGGAGCTGCGAAAGCGCTGCGCCCTCGAAACCGTGCCCAAGAAGTGTCCGGAAGGTTTGTAACCTCTTACAGGCTCAACGGGCCCCTGCTGGTCCTGGCCCTCGCCGCGGTGACGGTCGCAGCGAGGGCCGTGCCAGCCTGCTTTGCTAGAGCAGCGGTGGCAGCAGTGGCCTGCAAGCCAGGTGCAGAGGTACGGGCAGCCGTCGGAACTGCAGGGGAGCAAAGGCATCGTCGGCGCACCGGCAAAGAGCTTCAATTCCGAACAGAGGCGGCAGATGATTCTCTCGAGTGCATGGAAGTCCGCATCGTCGCTGAAGCGCCAGCCATCATGACTACCTTGGCACTTCAGCTGGTGCACATAGAGCTCCTGTACTTTGGATTTCTGTCCGGCCTCCTCGACTGAGCGTTGCATAAGGAGGGATTCCTGAGGTGCATCTGCAGCTTTCGTCACCACCTTCACTACCAGCAGCCGGAAGGGCAGCTGCGACTGCCTTACGAGTTCTTCGAAGAGCTCCAGCACAGCTGCATCCTGCAACTCTACTCGCCGCTCCAAGTTGAAAAGGAGGAAGAGCACGAAGTCGTCTTGCGAGATGCTGACAGGAGTTGCCGTCCAGCCCTTGAGCAAATGCTGGAGGGAGTGCACGCAAGACTCAAGGAACTCGTAGTCGGCAGGGATCATTGGATTGTGGTGATTGAAGATCACATCTCGATTCAACATGGGTGAATACACGGTGTGGCCCGCCTTCTTGCACCTGCAAAACGCCGGCTTCGTGCAAGCTGCATTGCTGTCTTGCTCTACCCTTGTACAACCTTTTCGACTATTGCTGGTGGGACATGGGCTCAAACCACCTCAGCTCGGCACGCGGTTGCAACGTAGCGCGACTGATCAAGGAAGGCTGCAAAACCGTCCTCAAGGTCATTCAAGAGTGCGGGTCTGCAGAACTTCGCTGTGCTCAAACATCATGCCATGAAAGCTGGCCCCTGGCCGACGTCCTTGAGGCAGTGGGTGACCATCTCAGGCGCGGAAAACACCCAGTCAAAAGGTCCCGGCCATCGCCTGAAGCCCAGGTGCTCCATGGCCTCTGTTCAGGGAACCAACCCGCCGCCCACGCCTCAAAGATTTTGGAAGCGACCTGCGCCGTCATGCAAAGGCTGCCGAGGGAGACCACATGCCGCGCAGCGCCGCGGCGTCCGAGAGAGGCCGGAGCCGCCTCCACGGCCTTCTCCTCTTGGAGCAGCTTTGCCACCAGGCGAGAGACCGTGGCGCACCTGCAAAAAAATTTGCTCTCCGAGCCTCCGAGCCTCCGAGTGTTTCCCTCTGCTTCCCTCGCTGAGGAGCTCGAACATGGTCGCGGCACCCAGCGCCGGCCAGCGTCTCTGCGGCCACTGCAGGCTCAGGCTTCTCCTAGATTCTTGGAAGCTCTAAACTGGCAAACTACACGGGCAAGACGCCCCCCCCCCACCCCCCCCAGGCTCCCAAGTGCAACGGCGAAGGCCGCAGCCATGGATGAGGTCAGACCCAGGTGCCGCCACTCCTCTCCTGCCGCAAATCATTGGGGGTGTAGGTCTGCCAGGGCTTTCTGGGTCTGCGATGCAAGGCGGGGTGCCTCTGTCGCTCTCCCCCGTTTTCTGATGCATGACACCCGGGCACGTGCCCTCGATCAGCTCCTGCAGATCGGGGACATGATCGAGGCAGGAGCAAATCTCAGAACTACCAGAAGCATGCTACAGTAGGATCACGTCCCAGCACATATTTCTGTGCACTGTGCACTGAAGCTATTGACTTACGTTGCGACGTGTTGTAGCGAGATCGGAACCCATCCTCAATGACCTGCAACACGAGGATTCGCAAAGCGTCGGCAGTAGGCATACTTGCTGCGCACACCTTGCAGGTCACCACAGCAAATGCACAACAAGACAAGAACCTCAGAAGGTGGATTTCGAAACGCTTTCGATTGCTGCTAAAACCATACGAAAGACACCTGCAGCCGAAAAGCTTCCGGCAGCTTTAACGGCTGATCTTTCCCTTTGTCCTCTCCAGGGCAAAGGAAGGCTTGGATCTTCTGTGTATTTGTGTACTTGACGAGACAATGCGAAGCATGGAGAAGCTTGGAGCGTTGGTCGTTGGGCCGCTGACATCCGGCACATCTTTATGTTGCCGACCCGTCATCACCCCTGTCTGCTGATCCCCGCATGTTTCTGGATTTCTTGCTCGGCTCCTTACCCATGAGACGCTTACGCACTTACACGGGCCGTTTCGATGTCTTGCAGCTGTGGTCATGTCAAGCGCCGGAAATGGGCAGGAGTGGCACCCCACCCGGCCAAACGACAAAATTATCACGCAAGCACATGCATGACTCAGACGGAGGGGACAGAACGAATCGAAGGCCACTTAGTGCCAAAAGCTCTGACAACTTCCAAGCCACAGGACAGTCCGCCTGAAGTTCCTCAAGCGACTGATTCACAAGGCGACAGCCATCACACATCTTACCGCGAGTTGCTCGGACTCAGGTCAGTCAACGCGTCCTGCAGTAGCTCACTCTGGAGTTGCCAAGGATCGGGCAAACGCTTTCGCTCCAGCTTTCCTGCAAACCGGACAAGAAGAAACATCGTGCTGGGCCGAAAGTGCACATCAAGGCCGAGACACCATTCAGAGTCACGGGCAGCTTGTCCAAGGCGACTGTCTTCTGCGGCCACCTTGCGTTGCTCTTTCTTGCTGCAGCCGCGACTGCACTGCTCCGGTGTAGATCCGATGAGGCACATATACTCCGGAAGATGTTCCCGAAGATGGCTATGAAGCCGGCCTCGCCCGTCCTGACCTCCGCAGACTAAGATCTCTGACTGCTTCCCGTGGCATTTCGGGAATCAACAGTTACTCAATGATCTTTCGCGGGGAGGGCCTAACCCTTCCGTTACAGTCACTTAGTGACTTAGAGCTAGCACACGGGAGCCTTCGCCTTCCCGCCAGACCACGTAAGCGACAAGGACGACTTGGTCGAGCCTGTTCCGCCTGGCACGCTCTTCGAAATTGAAAGCCCGAAAACCTGACGTGGGTTGGTAAGCTCAACAAAACACAGCATGGCCCTGTCCTCACATCACAGGCGCCGAACTCGACTTCAGGGCAGCCGCGCAGAGCAGCATCGACTTCGCCTCGCCAGACATCTGCTCTCTCATCATATACTTGCCCTGCTCAGGCAGCTTCAGAAACCTGTGAATGAAACTCCATGTCATCACCATCCAAGCTTTATCCATGCACTTTCTGCGGCCGCGTCGCACAGCTCCAAGCGAAAGCCGTTGACCTTGACCTGTTCGTCTATCCTCGCCCAGAAGAAGGCATGGGCTAGAGCAGCACTGTGGCTGTTGCTTCGAAGCATCATCTTCCCGCTAAACCCTAATCACCATTGAAACCCTAACCCCTATACTAGAACACATAAACCCTAAACCCTAAAGCCCTTCATCAGCACTTCCAGGCCTGCCCAGGCAGAAGGTCTTCCCGCTGGCGTCCCTGCGTCCCAAGTCTCCTGTGTAAGGCAAGGAGGAGTTTCGGGGCCCTCATCTTCATGCCTTGGTCCATGCATATGCTAGCAGCTAGCATGCGCAGAACCGCCCAAAGAGACGGCAGTGCTTGAGCTCCTGTGCGGAACTCCTTGCCGCCGCAGAGAGCCGGTGTAAAGCGCTCGAGGGTCAAGTGATCCCTCTTCCAATACCTCGGGCAACTTCGGAGACCGCAAGATTTGTAGGGACCGGGGCGAAATCCGCGACGATGACTGCGGTGACAACGAAGCAGACGACGAGTCGAGAACCGTACCGTCACGCGTCCCGACACTAAGCAGAGCCGAGGACTCCTGAAAACGGGACCCACACAAAGCCCGCCAAGTCAAGCCAGGCAGCCCCAGGCTCACACCAGCACCTCCTGGCAGCGCTCGATCCCACGGATAAAGCCAAACCTTTGACGCCGGCCATCCCACCTATGATGATTTCTCCGGACTCGAACTTCTCGGCTCGATCGGCTCGATCGGCTCGCTCGCCTCCTTCCTTGAAGGCATCGGCTCTCAGCAGAAGAGAACTCTGACAGGCAGCAAAGCAGCGTAAGGGAGCCCTCGGCCGACATGCAGACAAGGGTCGCTGGACAGCCGCAGGGTCGTTTCGCGGATGGGAGGCCCGATAGGGACCTGCAGTGGATTCAACGCTGCGTCCTGCCCGAAAATGTCAGGGAATTGATTAGAAACGACCCACCAGGGCACCGAAGCACCAGCGGCAAGCGCGTCGACATGCTGCGCCGTCGACCAAATTGTGGTTTCCGTCGGACCATACCTGAGGCGAGACTCAAAGCTTTCCCCGACCGGAAAAAACGCACTGTAGTAGACCAGGAGAGGCACACGTTGTGGAGGTAGACATCGGTGCCGAACTCGCTGAGCCACGGAGGGAAGGGCTCGCCGCCGCAGAGAAGCACTGATCCTGCAGGAGGAGCCCAGCCACAGGACCTGCCGCCGGAAAGGATGCAACACGTGCCTCTTCTTGAACATGCCACACTGCACACTTGTACAGCTCAACCTATAGAACCGCGTTGTGCTTAGAGACTTTTCAGGGCACACCCTCCTCCTTGCTGCATTCCTCCATCCCTCGAATGTAGTCTTCCAACAGCCTGCATCTCCCTTGCCCTACCAAGCTTCCTTCGTCTTAAGTCTTCCGAAGCGTTCCTTTCTTCACCACGCTTCCCCAGCACCTGAGGAGGTTGTAGCTGCTGGGCGTGGCCTGGAAAGCCAGCCTGCAACAGGCACCACAGAGTTCTGTGTCCGTCCGCCACCATGGAGCATGTGACTCTATGAAGATAGTCATGCCGCGGCCTGGGATACTTGGCAAGACGGGCTTTCAGCTCGGGCCCCTGTTTGGAGATCTCCGTTTCCACAACATCCAGCCTGTCGCATCCCACATGCCTAAGACCCTGGCTGTAATAAGTCTCCGTTAATCCTACCAAATGCACCCAGGCCACATGCAGTTGCACATCAGGGGAAGGATCAGCTCAAGAAGGGCGATATCAAAGCAGAAAGTCGTCACGGCCACCCAAACGAAGCTTTCGAGTCGGGAGCCAAGAAGCTCCAAAAAGAAGGAGAGCAAGTTATGCCTCGGCTGGAGCCTTACTTCCCTCACTATGAAACTGGCTTTACTCCGCTTCACTCTGCTTTGCACACTCGCCTTCCTCTCTTCAAGCGCGGGTACAAGTTGGCCCGTGAGACCACCACGCCCTTGGGCTGGCCTGTGCTGCCACTTGTGTAGATGGCATATGCCACTCCGTCTGGGATATCTTCACCTCGCGGTCTCTGTGGCTGCGTGCCAGTCTGACGCACCTGCCCTTGTCGATCCAGCAGGAGGAAGTGACGGCAAAAGCTGAGGAGGTGGGAATGTTGCTGGACTGCTGCCTCATCCAGCAAAAGAGCCCCTGGCCCAGAGTCGTCCAGGATGAAGCCTAGCCGCTTTGCTGGAAATGCCGGGTCCAGGCAAATGAAAGCCTTTTTGCTGAAGAGGCAAGCGAGCAAGGACACCACCAGAGCGAAGCTCCGGTGAACGCAAATCCCCACAAATCCACAGATCCTGTCCTCCAAGTCCCCAAGGCGCATTGAGAGCTCCGCCACACGTTCTTCGAGCTCTGCGAAGCTTAGGAACTCCGCGCAATGCAGCACCGCCGGTCTCTCGTCTCTGCGGTCCAGCACGAGCCGTAGAAGCTGTGTCAGGCCGTCCTCCTCGTCCTCCCCTTCCATGCAGAGAAAGCAGAGTCCCGAGCCTGTTGGGCACTGCTTGGCATGATTGACCGGTCTAAGGAAGACACAGCCGCCGCACATGCCTGCGAGCCCAAGTACGTGCTGGATCGCTCCAGGCGACGATCAGGTACTTACCTTAATTTACCTCCGCCACAAGCTCGAGACCTGTCAAAACGTGTCAAAATGTCTGGCTTGGTTCCTGAAGTTCTGTCGGCTGCGTGAGGGGGGGGGGGGGGGGGCNNCAGGGGCTCGGCACCGATGCTGCGCGCGGGAGTGTAGGCAGAAAGCCTCAGCTCTGCAACCAAGACTACTAAGGCTTTCCCTTCTGCGTCGCTCTTCTAGGTGGTCTAGATAAACAAACGGACAGCGGGTACATTGTCACAAGATGTGAACTGCTCAATTTGCAGGAGAGCAAACATGGTGCATCGGAGGGCCATGCATCACTAAACCCGGATGGCACGATGTCCACGTGAATCGTAGATCCCGCAATGAGACGGCGCACCCCAAATCCAAGGCTAGAGAGAGCTGAAACCGAGCCGTGGAAGAGTCTTTTGCTCAGGGCCAGGCTTGACTCGGGAGGAGGTAACGCTGGGCTTCTTCCCCTGAAGCGGGTGCTTTTGTCCCGAGCTGCCCTTCCCAGGAGGAGGAGGAGGATGGCGATGGCGATGANNGGTGATGACGATGGTGATGGTGGTGACGAATATGCAAGTAATAAGAGTGATAAGAATGATGAAGAAGAGGTTGAGGAAGTGATGAGAGTGACGTTGAAGCGATGAAGGTGAGGAAAGTGGTGGTGGTGGTGGTGGTGGTGGTGCTGGTGGTGGTGGTGGTGGTACTGGTGGTACTGGTACTGGTGGTACTGGTGGTACTGGTGGTACTGGTGGTACTGGTGGTGGTGGTGGTGGTGGTGGTGG
>CAJNJA010012151.1:0-13281 GCA_905231915.1 Symbiodinium necroappetens | reverse complement strand
CGTGCGTGCGTGCGTGTGTGCGTGCTACGTAGTTTGCCAATCTCACACCTCCTGCATGGGTTTGCAGAGGGGATGGGGCCTCGCTCCAAAGCCATGCCAACGAGCTCTCAACTGTCCACCCGCAAAAACGGCCCCTGTGCGAAGGATCAGGTAACAAGCTTCCCAAGTGGCCTTTTCTGCAAGTCTGAGAGCTGCTATGCGGATGTGCTGTGCTGACAGAAACCCTCCTGTTGCTGTTGGTCGTCTCAAGAGCCTGTCAAAACCAGGCCGATGCTGCACCCTTGTGGAAACCTGGCTGATGCTGCACCGTGATTGATGGCTGATACCGGGAGCCCGGAACCTGATGTCGAAAACTCCAGCCCGAACCGGATTCTCCTCTCACTGGGGTCCCGGCGGGGCGATGAAGGACGGACGTCCAGAGCTGTCAAAGTCTATGGAGGCCATAATCCTGGATCGCAGGAGTTTGGCCTTTTGCAGGTCCAGGAAACACGCTATATCACCCGCAGTTTGAAACGATGAGCTGCGATTAGTCAGAACGGGTGTCTGAAACGGGGGGCCCTTAACTTGGAATAACCTCTAGAAAGGGCTACAGCGATCTTTGGTTTACGGCATAGCTACTCTCCCTGTTACTTGGGAAGCAGTTAACACTCTAGAGCCGCGAATGTTAACCGGAAACGAGACTGCAGAACCAAGTCTAGCTCGAGATCACACAGGACGATTCGAGGATCGTGCTAGACAACAGATGTAGACTCAATGTAGACGGGGTACTTCTAAGCCTGAATTATGGATTTTTCAAACTAAGCGGCGCGTTTTGGTGGAGCACTTGGTAAAGGTCTATATACTCATATTCGTCCCAGAAAGTACAATTTAAGAACTCCGGCACCTCCATGGCTGAAAGATGCATCGCTGCCCGCCAGCGCACGAAGCACGAACAGCACGCTCATCATCACGAAATAAACTTCTGAAGAGAACTGCATGCTTTGGTGGGCGAGGCGATGCTTCCAAGGACCACACCAGAGCTGCTTGCCCCCAGGACTCCGTCGCCTATTCACTCCATGTGACTATATGCCCAGAGAACCCAATACCCCTTAATTAAGGAATATACCTTAAATCATAATATAAAGGTCCTTATAACTTAAAGTATATTCCTTAGTTAAGGCGTATTGGGTTCTCTGGGTGATGGAGACGTCCACTCGGCTCGGCCAATACGAATACCACTGCCGAAATCTTGGGTGAGGGGGTACTGACTACGGGGAGCGCAGCTCCGTTTTTCAGGGCACAAGCCTTGAAGCCGTTGAAATTGACAACCCTAAAACTCCAAAAACAGCAAAGGCTATTGTCAACAAAGCTTAGGGTTTAGGGGGCCAGGAGTAAAGCTTGCTCGCGCACTCTCTGGGAGCCCTGCGAAAGGCTGGCAGAGTGCAGCAAGCCCCCCAAGGCGATCCAATAGTGAGCCCAGCTTCAATCGAGCCACGCAGGATCGCACGTTTAGGATTCAGGCAGGTTTACGGTTCAGGGTTCAAGCAGGGATTCGAGAGTTTAGTGTCGTGTAAGGATGCTTGGGGTTCAATGTATGCTTGGGGTTCAATTTCTGGGAAACAGATCAAATCCAACTCAAGATCTCCATCCGGCTGACTTGAATTCTAGTCTTGATATTCCCCGTTACTGCGGGATTCCACATTTTCAGGCCGAGTTGCCGGTACCCAACCCAGTGTTGCTGAAAGGAAACAGATGTCGGAAGGAGGAGTTACAGTTCCACAGTATAGTTTACACGTCTAGTATCCCTTATAATCACCCTTGTCGTACGTAACCCTTTTTGAAACCCCTAAAGAATCAGCAGGAAAAATGATGAGGGTGTGGTGCGGCGCGCGGTTCGTAGCACCCCTCAGCAAACACGCTCCCAAGTCTAAGTTTGCCCATAACAGAAATCAAACCGTGACACCTGCGCACTAAATTCAGCCCTTCATGTCAAGGGTATACTATTTTTTGCCTGCCACCTAGCTGAGCTGGGACGAGCCCAATGTATACTATAGGGTTTAAGGTTTAGGGATGTGTAGGGTTCAGGTTTAGGCCCGAGAGTCTCGATGCAGCTCGATGACCTTATGACCCTGACCAGGCTCAGTGTGAAGGTGATCATGCGACTGGTTCCCTGTTGGGGCTATATATTACGTGACATTGTTAAGCCTTATTGGGTTTGAGTATAACAAAAATGTAAAGTTGTAGCCAACAAGGACCCAGATGATAGGGAGTGTCTACCTCCGGAGACTTCCAACACGGCAACGTTGGATCGTTGAGATGTCGGTCTGCAACTACCATGTTCTGGGCGACCCCCTTCCGTACCAAAACGCAACCCACGACTTCAGATGATTACGAGATCATGACGTGCTCTGCATGAGATTAGCCATCCTCAGCCATTCGCCCTGAATCTCACATGGCTACACCGCTCTTCCGTGAGATTTGGGCGTTCTTCGAGTTTTCCTCGCAGACTTGCTTCATGCACATCAATGAAGCAGAGCATGAACAAAATATCCAAATCAATTGAACCTACAGTCTGACGAGGAGACAGTTGCCGCAGGGTACTGCAGACAGGACGTCGACTTCAATGTATCGTTAAGTCAGGTACGTAAGTGTGATTTCCTTTCAAGCCATATCTGTGGTCTGCAGTGCCTGGCGGCTGCTTCTGATCACTGGTCACCCTCAGCGGCCTGGTCTGTTCTTGCTTTTGCTAAGACTTTAACTGCAAGAGGTCGAATGTAGGCGATAGGGATGAAGGGTTCGAAATCCTGTCGAACAGATCTCAGTTCATTGCTGTCACCCCATACAACTTTCGCAATTCACCTGCGAATCGACGCTCCACCAAGACACATAACACTGCCTCCACATTGTCAATCGTTACACTAGATACACTTGGGAGCATGGCGCTGGGCAGTACTACCCTAAACCCTAGACTAAACCCTAAACCCTGAACCCCGAACCCTACGTTTGAAACTCTTTCGGGCTTGAAGGCGACCAGAGTCGTTCAGAGAGCAAGAAGACCCGGACGACGCTATTTCCTGCTGGGGTACTGGCCCTGGGTCATACCAATTGGAAGCTGATGAAGCATCACTTCTCTACGCTCAGCTATGGCTTTGCTAGTTGCTCTAGCCGGGGCCTTCGGCATTCTCTCCGATGGTTCAAACAGTATATGCTATAGCTGCTATAGATGCGCGAAGCGATTGCAATGCTCAGGTTGGTGGAGAAGTGTGAGAAGTCCGGGGGCGACAGACGAAGATTTTGAAACTGTGGGCTGCCGTTGCACTGCAGTTGCTACTATAAGCTTGAAGGGTTTAGGGCTTAGGGTTTATGGTTGAACTGCAATGACGGAAGTCGTTCACGCCCGTGTGCTGATCGCTGGGTATTGAGGGTCTTTCGCCCCCGGTCACACTGTCCTCAAGACAGAACGCTCTTCCAAGAATACTGGGCTGTCCAGCTTCAGTGCCTGTTTAGCTTCCAAAATGTCACATGGCATCGCCGCAAACGCACACGCGCACCTTGGCCTGGCAGCAATAGCTGGGACAACCCCGTCGTGAGATTTAATCTTTCTGAGATTTGCTCTTTTGCTTTAAGCTTTTTTGGTGCTTGGAGCCAAGCAGAGATCTCAAGCTCAGGAACTCAGCGGCGCCAGTTGTCGTCCGCATCTGCCCTGGTCGTCTTGTACCTGTCGGAGATGCCCGAGACTTCACCCACGAGGTGGCATAGGCAAGTGCAGGCATAGAGAATGTAAGTACAAGGGCAAACAAGGAAGTATACATACATGGCCAGAACATACGCGCACAGAAAGTTCGGAAGCTAGATAGCAGAAAGTGGTCAAGGAGACATACAAACAGGCAGACATGCGCAAACTTGCATTAAGCTTGCTGAGTAGATGGCGACCATATGACGACCGAATGCAAATTCTGGAAGAAGAAGCAAGGCAGTGAAGCGGCCAGCATACGGTTGGAAGATGGACCCCACCAGCAAATCTACCGTGAATCCAGATTAGAAGAGCACTCAGCCGAAATCTTACCTCAGGAGACATCGATTCCAAGGCATACTTAACGTACACCAAAGTCATGATTTAATTGGAAAACAAGACCGAAGTGGCCTGTCGTTTACAGGCCGCGCGCTGCCGAATGCGGCACCACGCGGGGGGCTGTCCTGACCGAGATTTGGAGGAAGAGTTTTGGGGCGCAGGGCTAAGTGCTTCATAAGTCTATAAGAGTACTGTCTGGGTTACTATAAGGCTTAGAAGAGCTACGATTGGCACATCTAAGACATCTCCTGACTTTGGGAACCGTGATGGTAGAAGTCGTCGTTGGGGTGGTCGCGGTGCTGGTGACGCTGTTGTTGTAGTCTCGCAAGATGTTAGCTGCAGCAAAGGAGGAGAAGCAGTGTCAGCAGTAGTAGCAGAAGTAGTAGAAAGTAAGCTCACACCAAAGACATCTGAGACCCTGCACTCGCAAAAGCTCTGACTCGAGGAGGTCCGCAGTAGCCGGACAAGACACCGTCATGTGCTGGTTTTGGAAAAACAACCGACCGAGGCCGATCCCATGTCCACACCCCCTTTGACCATAGTCTCCAACGACTTTACCCATAGGCCCGTAAGTAGTTCCTTTTTGGGATTACCTTATAGGAAACTAAAAGGGGTAAGGCATCCGAACCAAAGCTGGACCCTTCAAACCTCTCCCGCCAGCAGCTCCTCTCTGTAGTTGGCATCACCAGGCATGGGCTTGCTGCGTGGCTTCAGCTCCAGCCTGCGTAGAACAGGGCTGCAGAATCAGAGTGCAAGTGCACGGTCAAAATTTCAGCCTTTGTTGTTTTGGTGGGCAGTGAAGCTACGAAGGGAGGAGACCAGTCACCCGCTTTGCCTCCGTCATGTTACGTCGGGCCGGGCACTGTGAGGAGTGTCAATAAATAGAGAAGACTACAGCATGTTCGAGCTTACAGCAAAAGCAGACAGGAAGGATGTACTGCTGTTGAGAAAGACCCAAGAAGACAAAAGACTGCAGTAGTCATTAATATGAACCTAGCAAATGACATGGACGGCCAGCAGAAGGCAGCATCTTCGTGCTGACGACGGCGAAAGTGGCCAAGAGGAGGCGGACGAGGAAGCAGATGCTGGTCATGATGACGATATCAATGAGGACGATGCTGGTCTCTGCTGAAGGTGTCGATGATGGTGAAGAAAAGCCGCAGCTGCTTGCAGCGACGAGGTGATGACGCTGCTAATGCTGGTGGTCATGATGGCAGGGACGGGTACAAGCACAGAACAACCACACAGCTCGTGTTCCCGAGCTCAAGGTACAGACAAGCAGTGAAGCGGCGAGCGCCCGCTGGTGTTAACCTCAAGCAACCAAGTGCCAGGGCTGGAGCCCAAAGCCGCAAAGAGCCGACACTCTCAGGGCCTACACGCATAGGTGCTATGTGCAGGAAGTAGCACGGACCAAGAACAGCAACCGAAATTGGAACGCCAAGGCCTGACCCCCGAAGCCATAACACAGCCGAACTGGTCTGTGGCTGGCAAAACGGTCTCACAGAGCACAATCACAAGGCATTGGTGCAGGCAGGTGTGCAGGTTCTACACTTATCTGTGTGTGCAGGCCTGACAAACCCCAACCCACGATGATCTGCAGGTGCCATGAGGCCGGCAGAAACTGAAAAGCCGTGAACCGCAATCTGTCGCAGCCCTTTGAGCGCTTCGACTGGCAACAACTCAAACCAAAAGCATGCTAAAGAATCTTGCCAAACGAGCCTGAGTACACACTAACACAACTCCTAAACTTGAACCTTTGCACACACCCAAAATTGACATATGCCCTAGCCTTTGAAGTCCTTAAGCCCTAAACTCCAACAACTAAACGCTATCCGCTCACCCGAGGCCTAACTCGCAAAACTTCTAAGTCTAACCCGCAATCCTAAACCCGTCTAAACCCAAACCCCAAACGGCCCCTTGGCACCTGGGACGCTCGCTGCCAAACTCTGCCCGGCTAGGAGGCCCGCGATCATCTCGGAAGGAGCGGCCTGGTTTCTTGGGCTTAGGGCTTGGCTTGTGGTTCGGGGTTTGGGGTTTAGGGTTTAGAGTTTTTTTTCCCTCCCACTTAGCAAGGACGAGCCCGCATTGCAGGGCGATCTGTCGAAATGGGTTTAGGGTTTAGGGCTTAGGGTTTGGGGTTTATGGGGTACCTGTAACCGAAAAGACCTACCTTTTTAAGGAAGTGTATATAGAAACCATAATAAGGAACCCTAAAAACGGCTACAGGTAGGGTTTAGGGCTTGGGTTTTTCTTTTGCTGGCCCCTTTTTCCAACTGCTGGTGCAGTAGCCGACATTCCTTACCGGAGGAGCCTCCGTGACGGTTTGGGGCCCGGGGCTTAGGGTTTCTGCAGCGGACCGAACTGGTCTGCACCTTTCTGTGAGCCCCGGACTCGGTCAGATCAAGACCAAACCCCAGGACCTAGGACACGATATTATACTACGGTGTGATGATACAAATCCTGCATTAATGATGAGAAACACTATACCAAAATTCCCATAGTTTAGGGCCCTTAAGGTAATGCAGGAGTTATATCATCAACAGTAGTATAGGGGCGTTTGATTGAAATACTGCTTTGGGCCTCTGCTGCACCATTAGGGACTAGAGAGTACTGGTATTCCCTGAACCCCTAAACCCTAAACCCATTCGACGTCGCCGGTGCCGCAGCAACCAGGACTGAGACATCGACCCGCACCTCTGTCGTCTCCTGTGCTGCCGGGTTTAGGATTTAGGGGCTTACGGTTTAGGGGTTTAGGGGTTAGGGTTTAGTTAGGGCTGCTTCGCAGGTCTTCGAAGCTTTCTGACTTCGCACTGTGGTTTTGATTCGTCGAAATGAGGATGCTTTGGCCAGGCTGCGAAACTCTAGGCATCCACAAAAGACTATGAGACCGTGCGCCGATCAGAAACACAACCGCATCATGAAAACTGCCTGTGTATTCCTACACGCTTCCCAGAGGCGCTCTCTATTGTCTATAAATGGACTGCTGCGACCTAGCCGCACATCTGTGAGTCTAGTTTAGCGACGGAGATAAAGAGCCAATTCGAAGTGCGTGTGTCTGTATACATATAGATGTACAGATGTCAAGTGGCACAGGCGTGCACACTGTAGGCGCCTACATACCTGTCCATGTGACCATATGCTGTCTCTGTCTGTCTCTCTCTCTCTCTCTCTCTCTCTCTCTCTATGTTTTGCACTATCTGCAGCAACACGTAGGAACGTTCCTAAGGCCGTAGGCAAAGGCATATTCTTTGGCTCACATTGAACATAGTCTAGGGGCCTCAATAATTGGAACAGGGTTTTGCCGCAATGCTGGGAACCCGCAACAACAGCATGGGTAACTAAATGTTCAGGCTTCCATATCCAACCCTCCAAGGCACCGAAGACTGGAAATCTTCCAGCGTGGGATTCTGAGTGTTGGTGGCTTTAGTACCTATGCTCTGACCTCTCCGTGGGTTGTAAGCACCTTAACCCTGAAGACCCATATATACTTTGTATATGGAATTCGCAAAGGCCTCCTGCTCCATCTTCTTACTTCGGGCCGATGTTTGAAACGCCTGTTTGCTGAATCTCTCATACCCTCTTCCGGCCTTTGCCGCGGCTTTTGCCTGCCCAAGTCGTGAGGAAGAGCGCACCGGGTGGGCAGCTGACAGCATGTAAATATGGGTTGCATTTCGCGCGCATGTATGTATGCAAGAAAGCTAGCCAGCTAGTTAGGTAGCTAGGTAAGGCAGGTGGACGGGTAGATAGATCGACCGACCGACCGATCGAGCAACAGGTAGATAGATGCATAGATAGTCACTGCTATTGTTAGGCAGATAGACAGATAGGCAGATAGATAGACAGATAGACAGATAAAGAAGCAAGCAGATGGATGGATGGATGGATGCGTGCGTGGATGGATGGATGGATGGATGGATGGATGAGAGGATAGATGGACAGATGGATGGGAAAACAACCGCTCATGCCTGCACAACATCGATGTATGCATGCAGCTTCTCGTTGTTAAATTAGTGGCTAAGTGACACCTAAGCTGTATTGGCTTCTGGTTGTATGAAGTGAGTTCGAAATGGCAGTCATCAGAGACATGCAACCTATTCCTCCACTTGCGACGTGACACAACAACCACTGCCCTCAGGAACCGGAGTTTTGGAGCGCAATACACTGACGAAAGTAAAAGACAACTACTCCTGCTCCTGCTGCGGCTACTACTGCTGCTACTACGACCGCAGCTGCTGCTGTTACCTCTACCCCTGCCACTACTGCGCAACTACCACTGCGACCACAACTGCCAGCGACATGCCACTGCCACTACCACCCCACCACCACCCCGATCACGACCACGACGACTAACCACCACTTCGACTACGACGACAACAACAATGACACCGACTACGACTACGACTACGACGACGACTACTACTGCTACTGCGAGACATCCTAGTTCTTACTGTCACTACCACTGCCACTGCTACCACCACGACGACTAATCACTACCAGGACGACGACTACTACTACCACTACCAGGACAAGGACAACGACAACTCCTCCTTCCACTGCCACGACCACCACCCACCACGAGCACGAGCGCAACCGCTACCACTACCACTACCACTACCACCACCACCACCACCACCACCACTCCTCGCATAACTGACACTTTTGGCGTGGCGACTACTACTAAACTAAAACTTCAAGTAAAACCTCCTACTCCTACTCCTACTGCTTTTGCTACTTCTCCGGATCACGGCGAGGCCTCCACCGCCTCCTCCCGGGCCGCTACTGCGAGGGGCAGGTGCGGGCCGGTTGTCCTCCTCGCGGCGTGGGTCTCGATGGTAGGCGCAGGGTTAAGGTTCAAGGTTTTTGTTGAAGCTTAGGGGTTGAGAAGGTGTGGGTCCTAGTGTTTTGCAGCGTTTCGCGTCGGGCCTCCGAAGAATCGAAGCCCAAACCTGCTAGTTACTAAAGCAGGTTGCTAGCAGAATAAGACCAAGAGGGAACAGCAACTGTAAAATGTAGTTCCCAGAATGAAAACTTATTAGGCAACAGCCGGCCTGGAAATCACCAAAACAATGATACTGCACAGCGGCAGTCTAACATGCAGGGATCTCATTCTGCACACCATGACCAAAAAAGACACCATCCGTAAAGTCAACAAAGGTTGTGGTGGTCTTGTTGGACCTGCAGCAACAATGACTAAGAACATCATCAAAACACGCCATGAAATCATCAACCAAGATCATACGCACAGAACAAAAAAGCTTGTCATCAGAACTGCTGTTCCTGTTCGCGTGGACAGTCATGTATTGTTGGTAGTACTCGGACGGAATCAGGGTTTCTCCAGTCCCTCGGCAGAGAGAGAGAAAGAGAGAGAAGCAAACCAGAAAGCCATTGGCTTGGAGGCAGATTGGGCCTAGAAGTCTCGGAGCCATGTAGATCTGACATGATCTAACTAGTGAGATTGGCCGTCGAAGGCTTGGAGATTTCTGAGTGGCCGTTACAATGGTAACGACAGTACAAGTACGAACAATAACAAGCATAGCAGCTACAGCAATGCATAAAGAAACCAATCATCGCGACGGTCATATTCACGATAATCGCAGATATGTCAACGATAACAAACATGGGCAAATAGCTCCATTTCATCTTCCAGCCTTGGCATTGAACATGGAGATGCTGACCTCCCGGCCCTTAAAGACGGCCCTGCGTGCGGGCGGACTTGGTCGTGTCGACCCTCAGACTATTCCTCTTTTCGTTCATGGTTCCTGTGTTCATGAAGCAAGTGCTGAAAATCATCTTCTGCAAATGCAGCCATGCGAGGGTTTTCGGTGATAATAATGTACACACGCCACCACCGCCACCACCACCTAGGCCACCACCATCGCTATGCATCTACTTGGCTACTGCTAGCACTGACTGGTGGTCGTCCTGGCGGTGGTAGCCTACTATACCACGACTCTGACCAATCAATAAAGCAGCAACGCGATGGAAGAAATAGAAAGAACAGAAGACCAGCGGGACCAATTCATGGCCCATGCTGTCCAAGAGGTCAGCAGCGAGCGTAATTCGGCAGATCTTGTGGCTACATATGTTTTCGGTTGTCAAGTGATGTAAGGTTGAACGATGCAAGATTTTGCAATTGCAGGCTACACCTCCTGCCACAACCAAAAACAGGCATGGCCCAGCATAGTCTGAGGTTTAGCTCTCTCTCTCTCTCTCTCTCTCAAAACAGGTCTAGCTAGCTTCTGCAAGTCTTGCGAAAAGCTCCTGACATGCGCGGTAAACAAGGGTATCGCAAGCCCACACATGGACAAACCTTTGCGGTGCCGATTTTTGCCGCAGAGTCTGCCACGAAAAGCTCCAGACCTCTGTAGGCTTTGGGAGGAAGAGGGGGTTAAGAGGGTCGGTGTCCTTCTCCCCCGGAACTCTCCCTCCCGGAACATCGAGGCTGTTAAATGCGTCTCTGGGTTCTGAAGCAACCAAGGAGACACGAAACTTTCCTTCCATATTGGTTCCTTTCAATAGTTGGAAACCAGTTGAAGAAGGCCCATGGTATAGCACTCCAGAACCCAAGCTTCATCAACGAGACTTTACAAAAGCTTGAAACCAGCCCCCAGAAGCCTCAGATGCCGGGTGTTAGGGTTTAGGTTCTTGCCGTAGGCGTCTCTGCACTGTCAGATCCAAAACCGACCTTCGACATGAAACTGAGCCAAGACCAGGAAGATGACGGCACGTACCTACACGTCGATGTATAGCAGATATCTACACATACTATCGAACACATGTGTATATGTGTACACTCGATTACCATAAAGCCTTGTACTTACACCTAGATACAGACTATAACAATCACAGTATTCAATGCAATTCAGTCTAGTCTTGCATGATCTAAAGAATCTAGAGTAAGGCTGGTTACCGGGCTGAAGGCCTCTGCTGTACAATTGGCCAGGTCTGCAAGATACCACACGCAACATTCCTCGCTGCATGCATGGACGGGCCGTCGTCACTTTCTCAAGTACGCTAGTTCCGTGAACCTGAAATTCAGTTATGCAGCCAACCTAATGCAGGGCGCAAGACTTCCGATTACAGTGCCAGCCTGGGACTACAAGGCTACGCGAGGTCGAATGGTGCCCGCATGGCCAGCCAGTCAAGTTTTCTTGCGCTCTAGCAAAGATCAACAACTGTCAGCAATGGGTCTGGCATTGCGAGGGTTCCCTCCGGCGATTGCTCTGCCGAAAAAGCTCTTACACGAATGCGATGATGCCCATATTTTGGACCGGCGAGTTCTCGGTTTAGGATTAAGCATGCCTTCTCCTACTACCGAGTTAGCAGGCGTTCCATTCACACCTAGGACTTAGCAGACTTAGCATGTAGAGAGCGGCATGTTGCTAATGAGAGTCTTCTCTCAGCAATCATCCAGACTTGACGGTCAATGTGGGCTTGTTGAGCCTACAAGAGCATGATAGTCTACCCAGCCGAAGGTCTGGCCCTCAATTGATGCAGTTGCGTCATGACTGCCGTGTTCGGACAATTACAAATTTCAAATAGCTCTTTAAATTTAACTCATCTCTACTCTACTTCTTGTCTCAACTCGCAGCGAGGCAGCCGCGAGTCCCGGCTAGACTGCTGGGAAAGATCCTGCCCGACTCCTGCCCAAAACTCAATCCTGTCCATGTGGTTTGAGGGATCTTTGACCAGATGGCCGTCAGCTGACCAGACATTTAGGTTGAAAGGCAAACACCTCCCGGGTCTGTATGAAAACGCATTGGACCGCAGAATGCTGCAGTCAGACCACACAACTGCTGCTACTGCTACAATCACCAACACTACTCTGCTGCAGCTACTACAGCTAAGTTACTAGCAAGACGACCACTACTTCCATTATCAGTGCCACTACCACTCGCACTACCACTGCTACTGTATACGACGTTGGCGAAGACGACAACTACAACTACGACGAGGACGAGGACGACTCCTACTACTGGCACTAGCCAGTGCTGTTGCTGCTGCGGCCTCTGCTTCTAAATCTCGTTGTGGCGGTTAAAGCCAAGCACATCTACTTCTGCAGCTACGCTTGCCATAAATACTCCTCGACTTACCCCACGGCTATGCATAGATCGTGCACTCCACTGCCATGGTTCTGTTCTGGTGTGGCATTGGTAGAGGTTCTGGGCAATAATTAAGAACTCCGCAAGAAATTCCTGGTTTGTGGATTCACCAAGCTCCTTAAAAACCCCCCAGTTTAGATCTACCCATTTGCAGGACCGTTCCCTCTCCTTGCCCGAGACTTTTCTGCAGCCAATATTCTCGAGCTTAGCTCTGACAGATCTGTTCTAGAAATGGCTTGCCAAGGCGTGCTAGACTGAATGGGGTCCGGGCCATATTATCGCAAGGTCTGTGGGCTAAAGCTTGCACTCTCCACATGCTGCATGATGGCATAAATACTAACTCAGTGGACTGAAGCTGTAGCTTACGCCATGGCTAAACAAAGGTGATGATGAACTTCTGTCAGAGCTCCGATGGCAAAATCGAGCAGCTCGTCAACAGTTGGCTGAAGAAGCTAGCCATGGCCTTCGCGCTCCTCTCGATAAGCGACAGATACCAGGTTACCACCGTGATCTGACACGATGGTCTTAGGCCTATGGTTGGCCTTCTGATTCCCTTATGGGACCCTTGAGAGCACTGAGGCCTTGAAGGCAAGTCGATAGGCAGCCACTGGGGATCGTGGAGGCCCCTACCATGCAACTTCGAAAGATTCTGCGGAAATCTTGCAGCACGAGCCAAACCCGTCGAAAAGAGCCGTTCATCACGAAGCACACTAGTATGAAACTGCTTCAGCACGCTCGGTGTGTCCTCAACTTCCCCTTTAAGAGTGATCTTGCATTGAAGCTTGGCTTCTGGGCTTCGGGCTGAAGCACTTTGTGTGCGAAAGCCGATGCCCGAGCTGCACTAGATCCACCGCAGCAGCGCCCAAAGAGCTGCGCAAAGCCCGAGGAGCAGCAGAAGAGCCGCAAGGAGCATGAGCGGAACCAAGCAAGGACCGACCTCGGAGGTGGAAGATGGGGTCTCTTTTGCCTTGGGCTTGGATTATAAGTTAGAGGCCCCCTTGCCCCTTTTGGGCTAATAATGCCACCGTCAACCCATTAGATGATTATTCATAGGGTCCCCCCTACACTTCACCGATATATCACTACTACTTCCCCATTATCAATACAATTCTAGGAATAACAGTTAGC
>CAJNJA010012150.1:0-13282 GCA_905231915.1 Symbiodinium necroappetens | reverse complement strand
GTGGTAGGTGGTAGGTAGTAGGTAGTAGGTAGTAGGTAGTAGGTAGTAGGTAGTAGGTCGTAGTCGTAGGTCGTAGGTAGTAGGTAGTAGGTAGTAGGTAGTAGGTAGTAGGTAGTAGGTAGTAGGTAGTAGGTAGTAGGTAGTAGGTTGTGGGTAGTAGGTAGTAGGTAGGAGGTAGGAGGTAGCAGGTAGGAGGTAGGAGGTAGGAGGTGGGAGGTAGGAGGTAGGAGGCAGGAGGTAGGAGGTAGTAGGTAGTAGGTACTAGGTAGTAGGTACTAGGTAGTGAGTAGTGGGTAGTCGGTAGTAGGTAGTAGGTAGTAAGTAGAAAGTGTGCAAAAGGTAGTAGGTAGTAGGCAGTAGTTAGTGCCTATGGTCAGTAGTTAGTAGCTGTAGTTAGTAGTTAATAGGTAGTAGTAGTAGATAGAGTCGCAGTCGTAGAGTGATAGTCCTGGTGGTGGTGGTGGTGGGTGGCGGCGGCGACAGCGGCGGTGGTGGTGGTTACTGCTGCTGTTGTTGTTCATCGGTCGGAGGACTAGTAGCCTTACTCGTCTTCATACTGATGCCCCTATGTTTCATCATCTGCCTATCCTTGCTTCTACAATGGGAACTGGCTGTCATCCTTCCTGCTTCTTATGTTGAGAGCACAAAGTCGGGCTCAGATGTCCCTACTTTGGGATTTGGGCCTTGCAAGGAGAAGCTTGAGGGTCTCTGGGTTTAGGGCTTAGGGCCCAGTGCAGTTTTGGGGATCCAGAAGTTCAGGGTGTAGGGCAGCGCAGGGCCAGTCTACAGCTTGGCTCGCGGAGCAGCAGTGTTCGGGTGGGGAGTGGCAGCGTGAGCCAAAAATCTTCGGCTCGCAACAGGTGTTTCGTGGGGGCGGGGGGGGGGGTGTGTGTCTTCCATGCAACATCATAAACGTGCGACGGTTGTCTGCGCTGTTCTGGCGGTACAACTCTCGCTTCACTTGCCATGGAGACTGGGTTGAGGGCAGTCCCCGAACTTGTGCTCAGCACACTGAAAACCTTTGCAAGTCACAACACCACAATGTGAACTCTCAGTCGAGAAGCTTGCGGCGCTAAATTTCAACCCCAAGCCCTACACCGCCCTCCCTCCCCACCTCACGCCCGAAACCTTGCGGTGACCCTGAGCAGGCTCTGCCCATGGCTGCCACAAGGCTCTGGAGACTTGGGGTTTAAGGGCTCAAGAGCTTAAGGGTAAAAGGTTTAGAGTCTGGAGCTTTCGGCTTAAATAAGGTTTAGTGTTCAAGTTGCTTGGATTCCTGAGTCAAGACTTTGCAGCTGAAGGGCATGACCATGATAAACCCAACTGTTTGCTTTCAGACTCTCCATTTCCTTGGGCTTGGGGCTTTCGGACTTCGTCATCTTGGGACTTCACAGAGTACGAGCTGGAAGCATGGCGCATGATGCTGATCGTTATAACCAGAGAGCATGCAGTTTAGTAGCGCGTGTGCTGCAGAACTGTGCTTAAGCCAAGGCTTCCGGCACGGTCGAATGCGCTTGCATGCCCCATTAACCCCTACACCTACACCCTGCAACCGCAAGCACAAGAGCCAAACCCGGCTGACTAAGCCGCATCCCAGCAGCCCCAGGAGGGACCGGAATGCCAAAGCCCCAAAACTGCGTACACTCACCATACTCCCATTCAGACCCCTTACCGCTTCAGCACCTCAACTCGAGCATGGCCTGCCTCGAGCACTTGACAAACCACCGCCGGCGGATGCCGGAAGGAGCGAAGCTCAGCCAGTTGTTTCGCGGTGACCTGCCAGGGAAGGACTCAGACAGGGATCTTTTGTGCTTGTGATAGCTGCATTGAGTAAGCGCTCTCAGCAACAACCACAACAACCACTTATGCAACATCGTCACCATCACCCAAGCACTCCCGAGAACTGGCAAGCGCCGCCTCTTGCGCCAACCGCTGGGCTAGGCGCATGCTCCCCGAAGGCCGTGGCACAGGTCCTCCATGGATTTGATTGAGCTCGGAGAATTCCAGACAATGTCGCAGTGCTCGGAGATTAGGAGGGGTTTGGGACCCCAGGAGAAGAGCGGTGTTAGGAGGCTGCTGCGGGACTCACGGAAGCTTAAGGGATGAATCTTACCCTCCATATCTCAGCCCCTGAACCCTCAACTGACTCAACCTTCTACTTCTCGCACTGCACCCTCCAACCCCACGTCCTCACAACCCAAAACCTGCACAGACCGACAAAGAAATTGTCTAGACAGTCTTGCTCACCAACATGGAGGGCTTCTGACAAGACCAGGCCACCCTGCCTACCGGTCGAACGCCTTGCACCGCCCCTTCGGGAGCCTTGCGCGATTGATCTTCGGCTCTGGGGACTGAGCGGTCGGGGGTTTGGTGTTCCGGAGTTCAGGGTTTGGGCCTTAGGCCCGAGTTTCGACTTTAGCCATGCTCAGGTTGCTGGTTTTCAAGCTCAGGTAGAGGACTTCGGGGATTTAGGCCTCGGCCCCGGCCGAGGCGGTAAGAGGCTCCTTCCTTGCCCTCTCCCCCTCCTCTTAATGCGTGCACAATAGCATGTTGAGCATGGCTGTGTTGCTAGCACCATTATTGTTTCGGGTTTGGGGACGATGTGCGTTGGCGCTCGGCAGAAACCAGCAGAAGTATGCTGGGCAGCTACCTCTGTCTAGGGTCGAGGACAACCGTCGCCGAAACTCTTTATGGCAGCCACCATGCAAGGACGACTCACCCAAGCTACGTCAATAGTGGCCATGGGGATGATGACAGACAGCATCATGAATACCGTATCATTTTGTCAAGGACAGTAAGAACAAGTTACTTCCTAACAGTAAGCCATGAGATGCGGATAACAGGAATGATGTTCAAAGCTCTGCCCGCTTTATCGTAAGCTCTAAAACTGCACAACCCCACCCCCCAAACTCCAAACTCTTGAACCCAAATGCCCAAAACCTTGTCGCATCCTTACAAAACGCTTGACAGACCTTTTGTAATATCCTTGGACGAGGGTAAAACTCAGTCGCCAGCTGAGCTCGAGCTAGCCTCTGACCTCGAGCCGTGGGTGTTCGGGGCTGACGGAGCCTTGCTTGCAACTTAACACGAAACCGCAGGACCGATATGGCTGTCACAAGGATGTCACGGTATGAAAACGGGCTCCGTCGATGTTCTCCAGAAAGAACCCTACCAACCTTTGAGGCGAAAGGTTACACTCTTGCACCTCAAGTTTGGTCGTGGGTCCAGATGAGACGAGGGCTTCCTGTCGAGAGACCGTTTGTCAGCCCTCGGACCTCTTCTACAAAATCAAGCCGCCTGGAGCTGTCTCTTCGAGCGCTGGGACTCCCCCCTTGAAAGCCCTATACATCCCCTTAGCGCACCCTTTTATCAAAGGAGTCCGTATCACAACATCAGCGGCCCCAGTATAGGCGCAAAGTCGTAGCATCTGTCATCTAAGGACTCCTGCATCTCATTTTGAGACAACCCCCGCCAAAAAAAAAAAGGAAAACGAATCTCACCGAGGAGGAGCATCCGGGCATCCCGCAAGGCAAACCCCGAGGCCAGCTTTAAGCTCTGCGAGGAGCTGGTCGAGGAGCTGGTCAGCGTGCCTGATGCAGGGGCCTTAATAATTAGAATAGGGTATTAATAATTAGAATAGGGTATTTTGGGGTATACTATGCCACAATTAGAAACACGGAAACCCCAAAATACTAATATTATGCAACCCAAGTTTGGCTGAGTCGGGCTCTCGACGCATTTGGAGGTTCAGGGTTTGCGGTCAGGGCTCAAGACTGTAGGATTTCAAGGTTTAAGGTGTAAAAGTGGGGAGACAGGGCCAATCCAAATGCAGGGTGGCCAATAAAGGTAGTACCGATTTCAAGCGGTTTAGGCCAAGCCTTCCGTGTAAGTGCTGTGCTGTGTTATGGTCTGATGCCTGGTATCTGTTGAAGCATCTTCCGATCCCGATTGTTTTGCGCTCGATGCGAGGCTCAGTAGTTGTCACTCGAGGGATAACTACAAAATCAATCTAGCGTAGACTCTGATTCCGGGAATCACGCATTAGCACGGATAAATCACATCAAAACATGCCAAATACCAGCGAGGACAACACAGAGCCAGAGTAGTGTGTGATTCAGGGTGCTATGGTCAAGTGTGCGAGGACTCCAGCATCGTCGTGTTCCTGATTGTGAGCTTCGGATCGGCTTTCCAGGTGCAAAGGCTTGGAGTTTTGGATTGGGGTTCAGGGTGTGCGTCTCGGTCGAAACCAGTCTCAAAATCCCACAACCTAACCTCCTGAACCTGAAATCAGAGAAACCCTGCTGAAACATCGTACATCATGACATTGGGAAGCTGCGACTTGTAATTTCCGGCAAGTTCTGAACCCTGAGTTCAAGAGTCGCGACCTCGAGTTCAGATCCTCAAAAATGTTTGGAAGGGCGTACGCTTGAGGGCTCTAGGGTGCATGAACGACTTTCGCGTATCTGGGTGAAGTTCTCGTTCAAAACTCCATATGAGTACAAGGGATTCACGACACCATGCCCACGCATTTCAAGAAAGCTCTCTATTGGGCCTCTGAAAGAGACATCTTGGTCGGCCATTCTGCATGACTCCAAAATCGCTGGGCCCCGACATGAAGAATCTTCCGGTGAAGTGGCCCTAGCAAGCCTAAACACACATGGAAGGCCTGCATCCGTAGACGGGGGCTTCTTCACTTCCGGGGACGGCCTCGAGCATCAGCCGGAAGATGCCCACACGAAACCCCAGAAGACTACAGAAACACATAGGGCGTTACACACTTGAGGACGCCGCCAGTATGCCGGACACCCCCAAACTTAGACTCATCAATATAGGGGTGGAATGGAGCTTTGGAACAAGAGCCTAAACAAGTTTAAGGAGCGCTAAAGAATAAAGCCCCTAATGATCCTAATGTTAAACGCCCCTGAAACCCAACGCCTCTACAAACTACCAAACCCTGAGCCCTGCGCAATCCTAACCGTCGTTGGGTCCAAATCCTGAGCTACTTGAAACCATCGAACCTGAAAACCTTTGGTCATGCGACGGTAACTTGGGAGCCAGCAAACTAGCATTGACTGATGACCGGCTCAGAACCCCGAAAGCTATCCTAGTTTGGAGCACGCAACATCTCATTCGTCAGCCCAAAGACCAAACCCGGAACCCTAAACCTTCAATCCTAAACCGAACACCTTAAACCCTACACCTTCAATCGTACACCTTCACCCGCAAACCTTGCACCCCAGACCTTCGAAACCAAAATTCCAGGAACCCAATGCCCTAAACTCCAAACCCGAAGCCCTTCATCCTAAACTGAAAGGCACTGAACCTAAGCTTCACGCAATGACCACGGCAGCGGATGAAAGCCGTCAGCTTCGCCCCCTGAGAAGCGAGTCCGGGAGTTTTTGAGTTCAAAGGGCTTTGGATTGACGGTTTGCGCTTGAGGGTTTGAGCTTTTGTGCTTTGTGTGTAGAGGGTTTAGGATTTGCGGCTGTGGGTTTAGGAGCCAGTTGCTGTCTATGGCACGGCCCGAGCACTTCCGTCGAAACTCCAACTCTTCTTGCGACTAGGGGTGTAAAAGAGCTTTAAAGGACTCGAAGTGGAGCTCAAAGGGTGGTTCAGGCCTGGTCTTGCGATTCAGGGCCCCAGTGAGTCTCAGCGTTGCGCGCAGGGCTGAGATTTTGGGATTTAAGCTCAGGTCGCAAAGAGTACGATTTAGCACTTAGGACTTAGGTGTCGAAAAACCAAAACAGAAAGGCTGTCCTTCAAGCTTTCTGAAGTTCCCAGCTACCTGTACAGGTAAGTTGTTGCAACAATAATTGCTGCAGTCTCTACCGATGTAACGAGTGCGTGGCACGACCAGATCCCAAGCAAGCCCTAAACTAGACTTACCCCTGAGCTTAAACGTAGGCGCTAATACGACAAACTCTGCAGACGCAACACAAGACCATGACACCTTCCAAAAGGCCGTGCATAAACTATGTAGGAACCCCGGTAAACGACCAGGTCACTTCAGAACCCCACAGGGCCACTTGAGCCCCCTCCGAGTCCACCGCCCCAAACTTGATCCCTGCAGGGTTTAGAACCTCAGCACTGAGTCCAGGACCTGAATTTTAATGTAGGGGCATTTCAATATAAGGGGCCCCAAATATTTTGGTGTTTGTTGTACTATAAGACTTTTATAACAAGGAGGTCATGCTATTCCTTAGGGCTAGTTGTTGTAAGATTAGATTCTAATACTGTATTGTAATACTATTTTATAATGCTATATTAAAATCCTATATTATCATGCTATACTATAATACTATATCATCATGCTATCTCATACTGCTATATTAAAATAGCACTAGATTCTAGTACCCACCTCCCAAAACCCCGTGGTCGCCCGGGAGCCTGGGCCAGCCGAGGTCGTGAGGCTGCCTCGACCGGCAGCTTTGATAGCGATGCACTGAACTTCTAGGGTGTAGGGTTTAGGATTCAGGCTCTAGGACTTAGGGTCTAGGGTGCAGGGGTTCAGGATTTGGGGTCTAGAGTTTAGGGTTTAGGGTGGAGGGCGTAGGCTTTAGGGCTTAGGGCTTAAGTTCCTGAGCCCACCAAAGTCATCAGAGCCCTGGTAGAAACCCAACACAATCCTTGTAAACACCGAGAGACGCTTAAAACACCAATGAAATCTTGCACAAACCTGGAGAAAACCCCAAGAAAGCAGCCAAAAAAAAAAACTGCGCGCACACTACCTGGGAAGAAAAAGCGGCGCCTGGCAGCGAGGCCGAGGCCAAGTCCAGCCGCTCGGCGAGCCGAAGCCCTGAAAATGTCGTGAAGGCTTTCAGGGACTTCACACAGGGGGTTTAGGAAGAGTGTAAGGTATCTGCGGGTTTAGTGTTCTGGAGGGTCTAAGGTTGGGGGGGCTTTAAGGCTTAAGGAGGACCAAACTCGGGTCTTTATGCGACCTGGGCAGGTCCCGAGAGCGGGGTGTAGGAAACGAATCGCGTCGCAAACCGTATCCCAAGCAGTTGATAGCTGTTCTTTTCAGAAGGAGCTGTGGAACACATCCAAAGGTCCCCCAGTTCCTTCATTCCCACAATCGTCTTCCATCTGAGTCTCAGGCGAGTGCTGCCGCACTGTGGCGAAAGTCGCGGTGGGCTGGGCCTTGGCTGCTGAGAGGTCCCTTCTCTGCGGTCTGGGGTCTGGGGATAGGGTGCAGGGGGGCTTGGGTGCTTTTTGGATTTGGGCCGTTTGGGCATCAAGGGCTGAGGGCTTTTCAAACGAGGAAGCGTGTTGAGGATCTACAGTTGACGACCTTCGACAGTGTTGGTAAGCCCGGGGTCAGGGTTTATGTAGCTCCATGCTCCAGGCTGCACGAACCATCTACGTAATGCGGTGGGGGGACTCGATGTAGTTCAAGATTTGCGTGCAGCATTTCAGATTGAAAGAACTGTAGCTCGAGCCACTTTCCTGACCTTAGTCTTTGAGAGGTCAACCCCAACCCGCACTCGCCCCAAAACTCCGACCCCCCCAACCCCTTACGGAAGGACCAAGCTACGGAGTGGTGTTCTGGACAGTCGGAGCTGGCCCTGTCTCATGGTCTCAGGGTCTTTTTAGGGGCACTTTTGAGGTTCCATCGGTGACAGTCACAGGGTTTAGGGTTTAGGGTTGAGGGTTACGGGGTTCCACAAGGGGTTCAGCAAATGGTTTCAGAGAGGACCTCAGGATTCTAGAAACAGGATTCTAGGAAGGTTCCCATAGCAAGGAGTATCGGGGGATCCTTCCATGGGGTTTGGGGTCTAGCCTGGGGCCTCACGCTTTGAGGCACAGGGTTCAGGGGTCGAAAAGCCTGAAAGTGTAGGGCGATTAGTGTTGCGGGTTTGTGCTGGGGATTTAAGGCGTGGATGTCTCAGGGCTGCAAGGTGGTTTAAGTCTTACTGCTTGCAGCTTAAACTTCAGAAAGCAGGTTATTACTCAGGAACACAAGAAAGCACTTCCTGCCTGGACGCCCGAATACTGAGATCCTTATTCAGAAGGGCCCCTGAAACCAAGGGTAACACGCGACTTGGATAGAAAACCAGTCCTGAACCAAAACACACTCCCGGACACGCATGAGCAAATGCAACTCCTTTATGAAAAACAAAACCAGCCGTCGAGGCTAGGTCAAATCTTACTTGCTCTCGAAACGGACTGAAACTCTGGCTGCTCTCCAATGTAAACCCGTGCATGTTGACGCTGGTTGGGTTGGGGCCAAGCTGAAGATTCGGGCGCACCCTTGTTCTCAACCCCAAAAGCGTAGGCATAGCCCCTCAACCTCCACACTGCAAAAAACACGTCTGGCTGAACCCTCAACCTCACACCCTGCATTCACGATGCAAAGATCTCGAAGACTTCTCAACACTTCCAGGCCTAAGCTCAAACCCCTCGGCTCCACCCTCCCGGGCCCCGCCTCTGACTTCATCCATCCTCAAGCCTTACAGGAAAGCAAAGGCAGCCCTAAAGGGGAGAAGCGTGCAGGGATTCAAGGCTTAGCGGCTCAGGATGCAAGGCCCAGAAACTAGGAGCTTGAGATGTCAGTTCGGGTTTTGGGGGGTTCGGGCTTAGGGCGTTTCGGGCTTGAGACCTCGGGATTTCGGTTTAGGCTTTAGGGAGCTTTAGGGTTGGAGGACTCAGATGCGTAAGGCTTAAGTAGCAGTCGCAGTAGAAGCAGCAGCAGCAACATGACGATGACACTCGCAAAACTCCAGCTGTGTAGTGCACGCTCTACAGAAATATCTCAATCCAAGCCCAAACTTCAACACAAGCCAGAAACACGCAAGCCTTCAACCCCTAGTAAGGGCTACGGGTTACCGCAAGGGTTACGAAGTAGAATTCCACACTCCGAACCCCAATCGCAAGAGCTCCAGGCTCTGTCGGGCTTCCTTGGCGAAGCTCCCCTGCCCAGGACCTGAGAGGAGTCCGAAGTCATGTTGTGGTGAAGCCTGCTGAGTCTCACGAGTCGTGGCGGGCCGTGCAGGCTGCAGCGCTTTCGGGCAAGGGTAACGCGAGTGGGCGTCCGGATTGGCCCACTCCTGCAGACGCCGAGAGCGAGCCAACCGGGCGGCTGGAGCGCCGTGCGAGACTTGTTTCGGCTGGACTTTGGACAGCAAGAGTAGCAGCTGCAACAGTAAAAGCAGTCGTCGTGGTCGTGGTCGTCGCCGTACGTCGTCGTGGTGCATAGTTGCTCCTGGTTCCTGCAATGGCACCACCACTTGCCTCATGTAGCGAGCTATGAAAAACGTGCCGGCACGTGCATGGTGCGTTGTGATACTATGACATACTATGGCGCAGCAATTGAGCACATTCTCTGCAACCCTCTCTAAGTGAGGGGCTGCCTGGCTGCAGAATGAAGCTCAGCGGCTCGGGGGAAGTGCCTTGGGCAGAAGAACATGTCCGAGGCCTTCAAGGGCACTTTGGGAGTGCTCGAACCACGTACGTTGAAGCCCTGAAGTCCCAAACTCGGAGCGTCTCTGCATGCAATGCGCATGCGTGCGCTGAACCCAAACAGCAGTCGACGTGAGAAGCTTACTGCGCATAGACCATTTTACGCGATTGAGATGCGACGCCCCAAGCTCAATGTCTCCAAACCTGAACCTCATAGACCCTCAATCCGGCATGCCGATTCGAGAAGCGAAACTCTGACCACCTCAACCAACGGCTAAGTCACCTCCGTGCGCCTAGAGTAAAAAGCTGCAACGATCGTAATCATCCATCTCACCATCATCATCAGGACCATGATGACAATCACTACAGATACTCAGAGCTGCTTGAAAGTTGCTTCTGTTGTGGGCAGTCTTACGATGACTGCTCTTATCATTGTTCTCAGTAGTCGATTAGCAGGAACCCCCCCTAAGCCCAAGCTTCAAGCCCTAAACCCCTGAAACCCTCAAGCCTTAAACCCTAAGCCGTCTTGAACCCTCAAGCCCAAGACCCCAAAACCGATTACACCGTCAGGCACTGAACCGCAACCCCCGTGAAATCCGAAACCCGCCTGGCGATCCGAGGGGTCGGTCCGGGGAGAGGCTTCGGCGGACCCTCCGCAGGGAAGAGTTCAGCTCAGCACTTCAAGGTGGGTGCAGAATGTGGGGCTTAGGGCGCCGCCGGGCTGGGTATAAGGTTTAGCAACGCGGAATTTCTGGATTGGGGGCCTGGTTAAGGGGTCAGGGTTCATGGGGGTTCAGGGTTTAGAGGTTTAGGTGTGGGGGTTGAGGGTTCAGGGGTTTAGGGTTTAGAGTGGATAGTTTTTTTATGGGGACAGTTAAGGGGGGGGCGAGATGCTTGGTTCTTTGTGGGCCATTGGGCAGTGCGGATTTAGAGGTGATCTTTTCGAGGAGGGGCACGCTGTCAGGGCACTGTACACTGTTCACGTGGCTTGGGACAGGGGCTAAAGACAGGTTGAAGGCCTAGTCGCGTTCACAGGTCTATGGAAGCAGTGACTCCATTCCCCAGCGATCAGCAGGTTGGCGTTCCCTTGCGTGGCCAGCATTTCCAGATGGGAAAAGGAAGGCCACAACCCTGTGCGCACATCCCTGTCTGCAGGGGCCAGGTGCACCAAGTCCTGTGGCACAGACTCTGGCTCCATGGTCTCCACCTCCACTGCAGTGACCTCCAAGCAACCAAAGTGTCAAGACATCTTCTTTGCGTGGCCAATGGACGACAAAAGCCACTTGATTGCAGCTACCGCCGCATCGTTTCCGCTGTCAGGCTGCGTCTTCGCAAAGCCATATGTCCAATGCATCAGCATCGGCAATTGCATTCGGTGTCTGCGGTTCTCCACTGCGAAGTTCAAAAAAAAGGTGTATAGCTTTGGCTCCAATGGAAGAGCGGAAGTTTGGATTTTCGGGGGGGCACTGCAGAACCAGGACTTTCGTGGGCTGTCGATGCAAGCTTCTGGGTTAAGTTGAGTCGGTGCTTCATTACGGCAATCGGGACCGAGACCCTACGCCCTAAAGTCCCAAAGCCCCTAAAGCCCCTAAAGTCCCTAAAGTTCCTAAAGCCACACAACAAGGATCCCTCGCCCTCGTTACCAAACAACACAAAAAGGCACTCGGGGCCAGGCATGGAGACGAAGGAGTGACGTCCGGACCCGGACTCCTCCACGCCCTCGGCTGATCCAGGGAAACTCACAAGACCAAGTTCTCCAAAGGGACTATGATAAGGCAATTTCGTATAATTCCTCTTTCATTTCGGAAATAGAGTGGGACTATAAGGCTATAAGGGAGTACTGTTGCTGATTCTTCAGACTGCTACATTACCGCTCGGCTAGCTTTTGAAGGCTGGTTGTCTTGCTGCAGGGGTTTGGACGTTCAACCTTCCACCTGCATCGAGAGACGAAAGAATTCTTTACGAGCCTCGCGTTTCTTTTGATTCAAAGTTTCGATATAAGTATAAGCTCAAGAGATTCAGAGCTTGGAGCCAGTGAGCCCAAAGGTCCTAACCCGTTCCAAGGCCAGCTGATGCCAGTCGTGCGACCAAGTCGCGTCCTGCGGTTGTCCCCTAAATTCTCTAAACCCTGAACCCTTCACAGAACAGCCCAACCCTAAACTCTGAAAACCTACAGCCCCACTTCACAGCCCGCCTTCACCGAGGGTGTGGGCGGCGCGGGAAGGCCGTAAGCGCCTACGGTATCCCGCCTTGGGCATGGGCTAAGCTTCGGGATTGGAAGCTTAAAGCGGCCTTGCAGGTTCAAGACTCAGGTGGCTTCTTGGCAGACTCCATAAGAGGGCTTTGCAGGGTGCTCTGTCTGGGCAGCAAACCATAATCGGATGCGACCTTTATGCCGCAGCATGCATGCATGCAGTTCTGTGTTTTCTAGATTGGGCTAACATCTTCGTCTGGTATACCTTCGTCACGGTCACATGCTACTCTGTACAACCAAGGACGATGATATCGTGCATTGCTTCACAAGATATTGGTTTGTAGGATCATCATCGCTTTCAAAGACAACAGGCCCAGATTTTCCTGCAAGACTCTGACTCTAGTGGTAGACTCTATTCGCTCTAGCACCGTGCACAAGTTTACTTGATATTTGTGAACACTGCAATTCGTCCTGTGCCCTAACCGACGGTATTTCTAAGCGGGCAGAACACAAGACAAAGATGGAAAGATCCGAAGCCCAAAACTGTTTCGCCAAGGTGCGAAGCCCTTGTCTCAAAACGGTGAGAACCCTTCTACACTCCAACGCTAACCTTCACGCCATCACCTCACGAGCCTGAAAAAACCCGAGCACCTCCAACTTCCGGACATTGAACCTACATCTCCAAGGGCGGCACAGCTTCGACGCGGAGGCGCTGATGGAAGCTAAACTGGTCCTTTAGGGTCTAGGGCTTGGGTCGCTGATCACAGTGAGAGCCTGAACATGATGGGCAGTATCCTTTCCAGCACCCTGAGAACTATCGCCACCGTCATCGTCGCAACCAGCATTAACATCGACACCTCACCACAACCAACTCCACTACCATCACAGCAGCAACAGCACTGGCTGGAGACGTACCAGCAGCAATAAAAGCAAACCTGACAAGACGGAGTCGGAAAAGAACGAAGAAGCAGATTACGTGGAACCTCGAACCCTGACCACTCCTGGGGGATGACAGGGACACCTCCGGCACGGAGGCGCGTGCCTGCACATCCCCACGGTTTCAGCGCTTCGTTCGCATGGCATGTAGGACATTCTAGCTTTATGAGATGTACCGGATGACACTAGATGTTATGTAGTGTGTAAGTTCTGCGCCTGTGAAAGTATAGGGATGTAAGACCGAACGATCAGAATCAAAGCAGTGCCAGATGAACGCGAGGCAAAATCCAATCTTGAGGGCAGACGAAGGCTCGGGTTTTGTGCAAATGACGCCCGCATATCATGGACGAAATGCAATAGTCGGAAAAAGACTTCAAGGGCCTTGGCCTTTGCAGCGAATTTTGGAAGCATGCTTGCCGAGATTTCGGTGACTGCATCGACTAACACCGCATGTACTGAAGAGACAAAGATAAGGACTCACAAGACCTGCAGTTTTGGGGTCCACCCTGCTCTCTGCCTCCAGGGCCATTCATGGAAGCGCAGAGTGTTTCTGGGTTGCTTGCGGCTCCCTGCCATCGCAAGTCAAGGCGCCTTGTTGCGGCAGGCGGTGGGCAAGTCGACCAGCCTCGGTCCAAGCCCTTTTGGGGCCTAAATAATAATTACCTATACTATTCTTTGGGGAGTTCCTTCTTCCCGAAAGCATCGGGAAGGGTTCTTCCGTGCGAAACCCTTTAGAGAAGTACATAGGATCAA
>CAJNJA010012149.1:0-13282 GCA_905231915.1 Symbiodinium necroappetens | reverse complement strand
TCTGGGTCTGGGTCTGGGTCTGTGTTTGTGTCTGTGTCTCTGTGTCTCTGTGTCTCTGTGTCTCTGTGTCTCTGGGTCTCTGCGTCTCTGTGTCTCTGTCTCTCTGTGTCTGTGTGTCTGTGTGCCTGTCTGTGTGTCTGTGCGTCTGTGTGTCTGTCTGTGGTGCCGTGCCTGCTTGCCTGGCTGTCTGCCTGCCTGCCTGCCTGAATGTCTGTCTGTCTGTCTGTCTGTCTGTCTGTCTGTCTGTCTGTCTGTCCGCCCCCCCAGAACGGGCGGAAAACCCAACGAGATACCACACCAGGGTCGCATCGCGGCAGCTGGTGGCTATAAGCATAGAGCATCATGCGAATCATGGCATGACAGTCTTCCGTCAACAGCTTCATTCGTGGAAGGCTCGATGTCGCATCTTGGCCCGATTCAGTGCCTACTGGCTTGGTGGTTGTTCTGAGCGCAGCGATATGGATCGGTCATCTCGATTAGTATGTTTGAGCTCTGACATGATTCTGTTATCACCTGTGTGCGTGCATGAGTGCATGCGTACATGCGTGCATGCGTGCGTGCGGGCGGGCGGGAGTGCGGCCGGGCAGGCAGCCGGGCAGGCGGGCGCGCGGGCGTGCTTTTGTATGTCGGAGCATACCTCGACGAATCGGGCACATGTTTATACATATATCGTATATGTGTGTATATTTTTATAAATAAAATTATAATTATATATACACAATTACTTCATGAATGCGTCATAGATAGATAGATAGGTAGATAGATAGGGAGGGAGGGAGGGAGGGAGGGAGAACAATGCGAATAACAGTAACAATAATGGCAGTTGATATACGAGTAACGACAATAAGATCTAGCACAATAGTAACAATAACAGTAACAGGAACAATAACAATAACAGTGCCCTCAATGCAGCAGACTGGTGGGAAACCGAGATGGAGACGGTACAAACAGTATCGCCTCCCATGTCTCATCATTGCAGGATGCTAAGTGAATTCGCGACCTGACATGTCGCAGTATATCAGTGTCCTGCTACATCACTTCGTCAAGAAGTACGCTACGTTTCCAGCACTGCAACAAGCCACCCGCAACGGCCGAAATAAACACCAGCCGTCTCAGCCTGCTGTGCTTCGTGGGACCCGGCAGTCCCACGCAGAGTCGGGTGCTCCGGCCGTTTCCAAAGGACACGCGCAGCTCCTCCAGTGCACATGCCCCCTTCGTGCGGCGACGGCAAGGCCCCAAGAAACGTGACCTACTTGGCGCGTTCGGCCAATGCATCTTGCGCAAGCTCCTCCATGGCAGAGTTCATTCGCGTCAGCCAGCGCAACAGCTTGGATGGGTTGAAGCAAAACTGCGACACCACCTGCAAACACAATCAAGATCAATCAAACACATGTAGAGACATAAAGCCTGAATCCCCACGAGCATCGGTAGAAGGCCTCAACATCAAGGCCGGCTTCCAAGCCAAGGCGCCTCAAGACAGCAGCAGTTCACCCATGGAAGGAGACTCCAAGAAGTCCAGGTTCAAGTTCGCGTGATGCGAAGGGAAGTTGACCGTGCCCGTCGGCAGTGAATCCACCCGGAACTCCAAACCAACAGCTAGAGGTCCTGGCACATCGTCAAAGGAAGCCCTGGACTCAGCCAAAGATCCATAGCAGCTAAGAGCAGAACACCTTTTCCAAGAGCACCTTGCTGGCGACCTCCAGCTATACGACTCAGCGAAACATGAATAGCAGGCATAGCAGGGCAGGTCCACCTGAGTCTGCTATCACAATACATGATCTCCTCATTGTTGAGCCCGTCGTAAAATTGTCTTGGGACACCCGGCCTCCTCGTTCCATCCTCGCCACGTGGGGCCTCGAATCGAGCTGTTACTGCGTGAGCGTGGAGCGAAGACTTCAACCTGCTCTCTCTCTCTCTCTACCAGGCTTGGGGGTCAGGGTGTGTCCAACCCTTCCCCCCGCACGCGCACGCGCACCTGCGGGTCCCGGCAGGTTTTGAACTTCTCGATGGGGGTTACCCCCCATGAGCTCAGCTGTACAGCCTCTTCACGAAAGTGCATTTTCCCCCAACCACAACCCCCCAAGCCACAGTGCACGTACTGGAAAGTAACACCCCCTTTATGCACTTCCGAGTCAGCAAACTGAGGCCCTGACCGCCACGACAGCTCAACACGACTAGCAAAGGTACAGCCTACAAACTTCTCCCCTCAGTTCGCTGGGCAACGAGGCTTGTTAGTACACTACTCTGCTCTCTGCTCCCCGGTGGAATGCCAACCAACTAGCCATGATTTAGACCATGACATTAGTTATGATTTCCTCCAGGGCCACTTCGAGCAGTGTGCAGGTGGTACCGAGCGCATGTCATACCCTCCTAGGCACTTTTGCAGAGTATGGGGCACATAAAGAAGCAACACAATCATCTGCAATCTAGGTGGACAACAGCTTGGAAATCACAGGATCCCCCTCTGGTGTATGGTATGCTCTCGGTGGCCTCGAGTTGCTTCCCTCTCCGTGTCAAAGGGGGCCGAGGTCAAAAGAGTGTGTAGGCTACTCGTTCTCTGCTCCCCCGGGGAAAGTTAGTGTGGTCAACCTGCTCTCTCTGCCTCAATCTTTCTTTCACAAGTACGCAGCAGGCAGGCAGACAGGCATCAAACAGGTATGTAGGTGGTTAAAGGGTAGACAGGGCTGAGGCTCATGCACAAACACACATCCACACACACACACACATTACACACACACACACACATTAGACAAGACATGCATGCACGAGAGCCTTCATCAATACACATACACACCTGCATACATGCAACATCCATCCATCCATCCTTCCAGCCATCCGTCCATGCATGCATGCATGCTTCATTCACTCCATCAACCAGTCATTTCATTCGCACTCATGCAAACTGGAGACCAAGGTACACCTGAACCGAGTGGTGCTTTTTCATCCATCTCGCACCTGCTCGAAAAATGCTCGGGAGTCCTACAGGATACGTGATATTACTGATACTACCATTGTGCTGCATTCCTGTCACGCCATATCACACTGTACTGCAGCAGCAGGTGGCAATACATCATAGTCATAGGCAATTTTGCTGTATCACGTGGCATCGTGATGCCATGTATGTGCAAGATGCTTCCCTGCACCCCTTTTCCGAGCCGAGGAACTATCCAGCAGCCCAGTCAGAGCTATAAGGCGGATGCCCGCAGCATGCAGGCGAGGACCCTCTGCCTGATCCGACCAAATTTGGTAGAGATGACCACAGAGATACGTTCATGCAACGACAAGTGATATATATATATATATATATATACTGTAACGTAACCCCCCCCTGAACCACCGCCTCGTTTTGTATCGTAACTACCGTGTTAAAAAAAAAAAAAAGCTTTTCCGGCAGGTCCGGATTCCGTGTCTCTCAAAGCCTGCCAAAACCAAACTCACATTTCAAGAAAAGTGCCCGTTAACTCGTTCAGGTTCGACGTGAGCACGCACTCAACCGCAACACTATACTCTTCCATTCAAAAACCAACCGCCAGGCACCTTGTTCAGGTTCGACATGAGCACGCACTTAACGGCAACACTGTACTCTTCAACCAATCTTTTCGTAGGGAAAAGCAAAAAACCAAAAAAAAAAATTGGGAAACTATGCGGCCAGACTCCAAAAAGATGGTTATTTTTGTCTTCCCTAGGAAAAAGTTGGTTTTCCTGCCCAAAACCATCTTGTCCCTAAGGAAAAACTGGGTTTTTCAGCCCAAAACCCATCTTTTCCTATGAAAAAAGTTGGTTTTCCGGCGAAAACCAACTTTTGCCTAGGAAAAAAATTGGTTTTTTGCCCAACACCATTTTCTCCTAGGAAAAAGGTTGGTTTTTCCACCGAAAGCCCTTTTGCCTGGGGAAAACCAGACTTTGGAGTCTGGCCGTATATTTCCCAAAAGAAAAATTGATTGTTTTTGCCCAAGGAAAGAATTGGTGTTCGGTGGAAAACCAACTTTATCCCAGGAAAAAGATGGTTTTGGGCTGAAAAACCAACTTTTCCTAAAAAATAAGTGGGTTTTGGGCTGAAAAACCAACTTTTTCCTAGTGAAAACCAAACAAAGACTTTTTTTGGAGTCTGGCCGTATAGTTTCCCAAAAAATGTTTTTTTGGTTTTCCCTACGAAATTGGGTTTTTTGGTCCAAAACCATCTTTCTCCTCGGAAAAGTTGACTCGAAGACGAAATTGCTCCCAGCGAAGAGTGTGTATTTCATTTGTTGTTTGTGCGCGTTACGAATTAGTGTTGCCAACAAGGTTCGAGTGTCATTACTATTGGGATTCGGTTCCGCTTAGCATTAATACTATACAAGTGGTAGTAGCAGCACTGGCAATAGCAGCAGCAGTAGCAGCAGTAGCAAAACGAATTAAAACTAATGACAACTGCAATGAAAGCTGTCCTGGCGGCAGCAGTAGCAATAGCAGCAGCAGCAGCAGCAGCAGCAGCAGCAGCAGCACTAGACGTAGCTGCAGCAAAAATGAGTATCAGTGGGAATAAGACTAGTAATAGGCAATGGTGGCAGTGGCGCTGGCAGTAGCAGTAGAAGTAGCAGAAGCAGCAGCAGCAGCAGCAGCAGCAGCAGCAGTAGAAACAGCAGTAGCAGTAGCAGTAGCAGCAGCAGTTGATGTTGCGGTGGCAGTGGTAGTGGCAGTGTTGTATAGTACGTAGTACGAAGCATCATTGGAGTTGGAGGGGTTGTGTTCCAGCAGACCAGAACGTAATCAACAGCAGAACGCGACAAGATGATCACAGCAGAATACATGAGGACCGGAACAGACGGGAGCACGACGGTGCCCGCTGAGGGAACAGGTCAAGGGGACCACCGACAACATCGAACCCAAACATACCAAAAGCAGCTCTACCCCGTCACGACAAGCGCGGACGTTGCCTGGAGAAGCTCGGCGACACTACCTCCAGACAAGGGCAGCGTCATTTTCCGACACGAGACTTCATCCTGTCCACCCGGTTCGTTGACCCATGATGTAAACAACCGCAAAACGCGAACTCGGCAGCAATGTCTCCATCAACTCCGACAGAATCCCTCACCTTCAACACTTCGAGTTTGCCATGGATGAACTTTCATCAAACCCAAGGCACCTGCAATCAAGGGCTCAGCGTCAATGGTTTCCGACTGTTCAGTGCTGGGCACGGTTAACGCAATGGATTCCGAGGCAAGCCCCAGGTCCCGTCCCAAAGCCGTAAGCCGAGAAGGAGTCAAGGCACTGTATAACAGCTCGCCTCGCTCCTGCCGAGGGTGCCTAAACTCTACGCTGCTTAACAGTTAGGACACCTTCTACAAGCAAGAAGACCCTACTCTCTGTTCAAACGAGGTGGACCGGCAAAAGGTTGGAAAAGTTGCATCAACTTATGCAGCACGAGAACGAAGCTTCCGTCTAATGTGCACATGTACAGCTGCATCGACATACCCATACGCATACAACTATGTGAACACATACATATTCATCTATGACCTGTCTACATATCTACGTGCATACATGTCCATATATACACACACATATACACTTCGATATGGACACATATTTGCATTTGTTAGTATACAGCACTGCACAAGAAATCATTGCCTTGAGAAACTGAAATTCAGTGATAAGCTCAACTTCTTGTTTCGGTCGCTGTGCACAGTATACATACATACATATATATATATATATATTTATTTATTTATTTATATTTATATATATATATTTATTTATTTATTTATTTATATATATAGACACGTACGTTTACATAATGTGTATTTTATGTGTGCATATTTATGTATGTATGTATGTATGTATGTATGTATGTATGTATACATACATACATACATACATACATACATACATACAGTATACGTACAGTATACGTACACAGAGCACATCCATGTTCTGCATGTACGCGTGCATGCGTGCGCTGATGTATGCATGAATGCATGCCTGCCTGGGGGTGGGTGGGCGGGAGGGCGGGCGGGCGGGGGTGGGGCCGGGAGGGCGGGCGGGCGGGCTCTGGAGACCTAAATACATTTAGAGCCCCCTTCCAAACCCCTCGCGTCATTTCCACTCTGTACTGGAAGCCTAGCTCAAAGTCGAATCCAAGCTAAATCAAAGGTTCAGCAAAGCAGCCGAACAGATTGGTAAAGAGCCAATCGACAGCTTTTCTAGTTGGGTATGTTGAAATATTTCGATCTCTCGGTCCTGCCGCTCGCGTATGTCGTTGCCACCGATCAAAAGCATCTCCGTCGCACCAGCCTCGGGTCCAGAATCACGTAAAGCAAGCTGGAGAGAAGCTGTGTCGAGGCTTCTATGAGATGCGGAATCAGTGAGCACAGCACTTCGGCTATATGGTGAAAGTTGTTTAATCCTTGCAGACCTAAGGTATCTTCAAAAGCTGGGGCTTTCAGGGCAGGCCTGGCAAGATGAAACTGTAGGTGGCTCATTCGCTCAATCACCCTCAGGCCAGGCCCTAAGGTCACTAAAACGCGCAGCTGCAGTCGGAGTGCTTGTCTTAGCATCTCCAGTATCTGCTGAAACTCATCCATGGTGGAGATGCGAGACACTGGCACATGTGGGACGGGCCGGTAGCCTGACCATGGCACAAGAATCGCAAAAGCACTGCTGGATGCATGGCTGCAACGCTAGCATGGGGAATGAACCCAAGCTAAAGACAAGTGTCCTTGTCAAACCACGAAGTTTGGACATCGTACTCGTGCAGTTGAAAATTGCGCACCTGCTGCTGAAAGGCTCCTCGAGGTTGCCGCGACTTCCTGGAAATGATCCACCTCGGCCACGCCAAGGCCTCCCTCAACTCGGATTGAATGAGAACCCGCTCTTCACGCGCTTCTAAAGCTGCATTTCCTTATGTGTTAGCCAAGGAGTCGTTGAGGTTGGGCTTTCGGCAAAGAGCCATGACGAGAAGCACCCCACAAGCACTCGAATACTCGAAGCTCTTGTGAAACAAAAGTCTGCCAAACGCGAGTCTCTCTCTGGGGACACAGCGGTCGTCTTGACCATGTTCACAAACACTCTACCTGCCATTCTCAACAGCATCGCTGCCCACATTGTCTGTTTCCAAAACATGCCGCGACCTACCAACAGTCTCACCTCATGCCAGAATCGACCACGACGGTCCGACGAGCTGCAGGCAAAGCCAAATCCGCGAGTGCTTCTTTTGGACATGCAACCCCTGAGACTGAGGCCGGATAGGTATGAAGAAAGGGTGATTCTGAATAGCTCTCTCTGCTAGCAGTAAGCCTTCCACCCGGCAGGAGCGGCCCTTTCGTAAGCCCGAGCACGAGACAAGGCCAAAGCGCGACGGGGTTGCTTTGGGGTGGGAGCGGATTCGGAGAGCCCAGCAGGGCAGCACCTGTGCCAGGCTTTGGGCGAGTGCCTCGGCCCAGACCCTCCCTGGAGCTGCTGACGTTCGTGCTACGACGTCGGCCCGCCCTTTCTTCGTCAGTTGTTCGCACTCCCTCTGGTTGCTTGAGTAGTCGATTTCACGGAAGAAAATCCTGGTTGCATATGGCTTGATGGAAGAATGCCTAGTCGGCTGCTAAAGCGAAAGCGCCGGCAATTAGAACTTTACTAATTTGCTTCATCCTCCCATACAAAGGTACCCCATTGGGGAGTTGTGGACTACGAACTGTATCCACCTCTGTGCTTACCACGGACTTGGGCCACATATCTTGACAGGCCCAACCCTCTCTGCATCATGAGCTTGTCAGACTTGCCACAGCGCCAAGTCGCTGCTGGTAGCTGGCGAATCCGGGTTCACCTCCACGGACAGGCTGTTCCCAAGCTCCTGGAGGCTCCTCACAGAGGCAGAAATCGAGAGATTTCGAGGCTCCAGGCTCTAACTTTGGGGCTAAGGGAGCTTCCTCTCCAGAAGGCCGCTGCAGTCGCTCTGGAAGCTGCGGCGCGCTGGGCCTCGGCGCAGGGCTGCGGTAGGAAATCAGCAGCTGAAAACCCACGCAGCATGCGCACATATCTGCCCGTATCTGTACATGCGTGGCATTATCTGGCTCTAGATTGACAAACGAGCGGAGAGTGGACACAGAGCGAGTGAGCGAGAGAGAGAGAGAGAGACAGAGACGGCAAGCGAGGGCGAGGGCATACCCAGGCAAGGCTTTGGCGATAAGCGACAAACAATTGACAATTGGAAAACCCACAAAGAATGGTGGGTGACAATCCCTCTAACCTAACAGCAGCCCTCCCAGGCTCTGGGACCCATTCAACATTTGTGTGTGGGTTTACTGCCTCGTGACCATCACTATTCATAATTAATAATGACTTTGCTTTAAGGTTCTGTGGCCGAAGCATTTGATCGTCTATGCTACTGGGTGCAAAAGCTCATGTGAAAACATCAAAATTACGGAGAAATCCACGCCACCAGGGTGTTTACACTCACATTCCTGAACGAAGTCTGAGGTCAGCGACCCTTAGCGAGATTTTCCCCATAGACTCCGCCCTTACCCCAGATTTCGCATCCCCCCAATGCCTTTTCACACAGCGCCTCCCAAATTTCACGCCGAAATCCAAAACCAAATCACGTCTGACCACGACACCCAAGCCCAAAGCACCACCGCAAAAATCCGAAGCACCGCGCTTAACCCTAGACCTCACTGTCACATCCTCCATGCTACCCCCCCCCTCCCCACTCGTTGCTCGATTTCTCAACCCGCCTGCTACATCAACCATTCCAAACCGGCAATACACAAAGCATACACAAAGCACACCCAAAAAATCTCCACACTAATCCATACCACAATTCGAAAACGAAACCACCCACTAAAACTGGAGACAAATCCACAAGCACCCTGGCAAATCCTACGACTGGGGTATGCCCGCCTAATAGAAACTATCCCAAAGACGATAACCCTGAACTGGCAAATGTCAGGCATTCGCGACGCATAGTGCTTTATAGTCAAAGGCTATTTCCGCACGCATGTCCGTTCATTCATTCACTGCATACGTGCTGCTACTGCTTTAGTGTTCTTCCTGCTCACTTTCTCTCGTCTCATAATGTCTATTGTCCTCGAATCCAGTTTCAATAAACATTTTCCATTCCTTACATCGATTGTGGTGGCACAGTAAGCGTTGATAACCAAGGCAGCGCTCAGGAATCGAAATTGCAGCATCGCTCTTCATTTCATTGTGGATCTTTTTATGCGTTAGGGTAGTGGCTTTGCTTTGGGGTAGTGTGATTTGAATTTTTGTGTAGATTGCTGGGTGTGCTTTGTGTGTGTGCGCGGTTATAGAAGGGGAAGGGTTGATGTAGCAAGCGGGTTGATAAATAAGGGTATATGAGGCCTGGGGATACTACATGGGTAAACTGCATTGCTGCTTATCTATGCAGACTGTATACCCTCCTGCCTGGACGTGCACCCACGGAGCTGCAGGCAGGCACGGTGCGTAGAACCTAAATTTGATGGGTTGCTGCAGGAGGGTTCCCTTTCACCTTCCCGTCAACAAGGGAAACACAGGCCAGATGCAAGAAGATGCAAGAGCTATTTACAGCCTTCCAGCTTGGAAAGCAAGGATGTCAGAGGATGCTGCATCATGCTCGTGTGAGAGGAGGCACGATTGGCGGCCGAGCTGTGAAGCACTCGGAGAGTCCTGCGGTGCTTCGCGACTGTTGACGGCTCTCCACTGAAGAGCTGAATAGAAAGGGACTCGACTCGACAACCCAAAGACACAAACGGCGGTTGGCTTTCTCGCTCGCACGTTCTGAAGGCTAGCGGCTGTGAACCCGGGCCGTTGCTTTCCCTGCCTCCCCGGCCGATCCGGGCAGCCGCGGCCGCCATCACCGCCGCCGCTCGCCGCGGCGTGGCAGGCATGGCGCGATGGCCCGATAACTTTGCAGGCGCTATGTCTGCTGGGGGATGCCATGGGCACAAGGAAGCACGGTCCCGGCCCGTTTAATCTTAATAAATGTAGCTTTCATCCCGTCGCAGCCCGCTGCTGTGCGTGTCGGGTACAAAGCTTACTAACGGCTATACGCCAGGAGTGCAACTGGACCCGAGACCTTCTTGTGAGCATTCGGGCTCATTTGGGGCGATGCTGCAGGCTGCTGCGTTGACGCACCACGAGCACCGAGCTGGTTCGTAGGATCCCGCCGAGCCTCCGGGAGCCCTGCAAAGAGCGGTCTGCGAGGCCGTAACGGCGCCTGCCCAGAGCTGCTAAACGCGGGCCTTCTTGCGGCGATCCGCGGCGCCTTCTTTGCGCTGCTCGTGTCGACGAGGTGCCGCATTGTCGGCCGCCCGTGCGGGCAGTTCCAGGGCTGTTGGAGAGTGCCTGGCGCAAAGACGGGAATCGGTCGTGCCCTCAGGCTGGAAAGGCTCACCGCAGACAAGCCTAGATTCCGCAGAATCCTCTCCATTTCCGGGATGCGCAGGGCCTGGCCACGAAGAGAGAATGCATCATGGGCGACAAGACTTCTGACAAGTGACAAGACTGATTCCTGCGAGGCTTCGGTATGGCTTCGGAATCTTGCAGCTGGCCTGGACCATGAATATCCGCGGACTCGCGGCAGCGCAAAAATTCCGAATGCAATGGGGTCTTTACACGGTGGCTTCTGTAGCCTGATGACATTGAAGCATTTTCGCACGCCCCGCATGATGCAGCATGGGACACAGATTACGCACCCAAGTCATCGGTACTGGAAACGAGACGGAAATGTCCGAGTAGAGACCTCGTCGTATACGCGGCCACACAGTCGACCGCGGCATGTCAGTCCGTATTCAACACCTATGCCGTGTCCACAAACAATAGCTTCTGAGGGGCATCGCCTGCTGCGAAGAGGATGCGGCGCTGGGAAAGCACATCTAATCCAAGAAGGACGCACGGCTTGGACTCATCGCCCACGAATGCAGTCAGCGCCGGCATGTTACCCACGGCAACCGTATCTGTTGCTAGAGACACGGCCGTCTCCCATCCCCCGCCCTCACGTGGCGAGCCTCCCAGTGGCAGCAACACCTTCTTGGCAAGTGGAAGCTTGAGGGGCCGACCATCCACTCCTATAACCATAATCTCCACCGATTTCTCCGGCGAAACACCGAGATTTTTTGCAGCTGGTGCGTTCATAGCGGAGAATGCCGCCCCGGTATCAATGATGCCCAGCGCAGCCGCGGCGCCATTGCTTCCCGGCTGCATCACCCGGACCCCGAGAATGCCCAGCTCTGGCAGCACTACGCCCTGAACTTCTCGCATCCCTTGAGCTCGGGCCATCGCAACGCCTGCGCCAGGTCGCCAGAGCCGAAGCTTGCCAGCAGCAAAGTCGAACTCTGCGTCATAGCCTCTGAAGGCCTGGAAACCCAGCATACCGCTGATGGGCACGTTCTTGTCCACCGCCTGCTGCGGAAAGCTCGTCACGGCCGCCTCTAGCGAGGGCAACTTCTCACCACAGCCGAGACTCAGGTCCACAACCTCCACCACCTGGACTGTCTCGCCTCCCCCCGCAGCCTCACCCTGGGCAGAGCCTAGAGAACGCAGCCGGAGTCGTTTTGCCAGGTCGGGCGTTACAAGAGCTTCGCTAAGGCCACTGTCGAGCATCAGGTCAACAGCCTCGCCCTGGATCGTGGGGCTGATGCTCACAAACTGACCCCCAACTTGACCCTCTACCCGACTTAAACGCCTCATCGGCACTTCGCAGACGGGCTTTGTGTCGGTCGCAAGGCCGACGCCCGTGCCCAAAAGCACATCTCGCCGGGAGGCACTCAGCGCTGTCGCCGGGCAGGTTTTGCGGCGGAGCTGCAGACGGTCTGCCAAGCCCACGAAAGGCCGCTCCCTCAGCTCATCCTGAAGAGACAGCTGCACCACCCCAAGCAGCAGCAGAAGGCGCCGGGACTGCCTGACATGAGCTCCATCTGGTTTGGTCGCGGCGGACAGCAGGCGGCGCATCTGTCAATGTTGCGCGCAGAGACGCCACCTCCGTTGCCAAGGAGGCCTCGTGCTGCTTTTATGTGATTTCTCCGCGCCAAATGACACATCTTACAATGCCTTCTGTGGATAGTAGAATACATAACTGCAATAGTCGTACCACAATGCAAGGCTTGAGCCAGGGGCTCGAGCCTAGCATGCTAAGACTGCCATACTGAATGCCGTGCATCCTGTCTTGGGTGGCAGCATACATGCAAAGTAATAGGTAGTGACCCCACGAATATACTAGATCGTATGATGATCATCACTTACTGACTTAAGATATGACATGCTGCCCCTGACAACTGCAACAATCGTAGTCATCATCATCATCACGATTATCATAGATGCCAAGCAAGAGAACGCTTGGACCTGAGTCTTAGCCTGCGCCCTTGTACCGGATCTCAGCTTCGCTCTATGAGTTTGCCACGTTCAACTGAAGAATCATGTCGGCCTTCCCGATCATGGTCGCGTATCGGCAGGCGCGGGATGCCAATAGCATCCACACCTGGCAGATGCCGGCAGAAACCTCCAGACAAGAAGACACAGAAAGGCAAGTGACGTCCTGAAAGAAGTGAGATGAAGCTGTGCTGAGGCGGAGCCACGTCTCCCATTCTGCGAGCTCTCTTCTTCAGTCCACAAGAGTCCCATCAAAAGCACCCAACCCCGTGTTGATGCACGCTTTTGCCTTGCCGACATGCCTATGCCCTTGTGAGACATGGCGTTGATGACTATTTTCGGCAAGCCTCGGATTTTGGCACTACCGAAACAGCCAGGCCTAATTTGCGCTTGAACTTCCTGCATCGAAATCGCAACAGCCGCTGTCTATGCCAACCCTCTCATTTTGAAATGATCAATGCCCGAAAGTGGCTTGCACTTCTGCCGTGGCCCCACACATTTACATTGGCTTGCTAAAGGTGAGACGGCCATGAACGGCCTGCATGGACCCTACGGTGTCTGGTGGCACTGGTACTGGTAGTTTTGGTGGCAGCACTGGTAGCAAAAGGATTCGTAGTAGCAGTCTCGGTAGTTGCATTAAGTACGTAGTCGGATTGTTAACAATAATACTAGTAGTCGTCGTCGTAGGACGAACGTAATGGTACACAGTCTGTAGTACCTGGTGGTACGCAGTACATCATACATTGTCGTATGCAGTACATCGCAGTACGTCGCAGTGTACGTTGTAGCATTAGCAGGATGCAGCTCCTAGTATGTAGTGACGTAGTACGTAGTAGCAACAGTATCAGTAGCAGTAGCAGTAGCACTAGCACTAGCACTAGCACTAGCAGTAGCACTAGCACTAGCACTGGCACTAGCACTAGCACTAGCACTAGCACTAGCAGTA
>CAJNJA010012148.1:0-13282 GCA_905231915.1 Symbiodinium necroappetens | reverse complement strand
AAGACCCAGCTGAGGAGGCTTAAGGTCTAGAGTTTGGTGGTTATGCCATGTTTATACCCTCTGAGGAGGCTTAAGGGCAAGGGTTTGGGGTTGTGCCCTATAGTGAAAGGGTCATAAGCTACTGTTGAGTCGGGTTTTGGGGGTTTGCAGGCAATGCCCAAGCCCTCGCTCACCCTGTGCCTATGCCAGAACTATGCCAAAATTATGCGTGTGTGCACGGACGGATAGCTGGCTTGGACTGGACTGGACTGGAATGGGCGGGACGGATGGACAATAATGGGTGAATTTGATTGTAGTTACGTACATGTAAACCTACACATGCCCCTCTAAGGCAGAAGTCGTGGCCATGCAAGCATACGAAACATCCAACTCCTGGAGTCCCAGAACGCACAGCTTTAAGCCCCAAGCCTGCAGCAAGCCCTTCGAACCTTCAACTCTAAAACCTACCAGCACCCCCCCAACTACCCTCTATTTTTTCCTAAATACCCACTATTAAGGACCATAAGGGCTCTATTAAAAGGTACTTCGGGGTTGCTGGTAAACTCTTAACCCTGAGCCCTAAACCCCAAAAAAACAATCTGCCCCCTGTAAATCTTTTTCAGCTCTCAGACCACGGAGCCTCCAAGTTTTTGGCGGTTTAGGGTTTTCGGGTTTAGGGTTTAGGGCTGTGGGTTTAGGGTCTAGCGTTTCGGGTTTCCACCAAGACCCAAAGCCCTAAACCCCTGATAAGCTCTAAACCCTAAACCCCTAAACCCTAAACCCCTAATTGCGAGCGTAGCTTTATCGGGTTTAGGCTTATAGGGCGCAGGGCAAGCCTCAAACCCACAAGCAACCGACTGATGCTTGGAAAGGGGTTTAGGGGTTTAGGGTTTAGGGTCTAGGGTTTAGGGTTTAGGGTTTAGGGATTGGGTCCAAGTTTAGGGTTTAGAGTCTACAGGGTTTACAGTTTAGGGTCTACCTGTGGCTCCAATTACCTAGTTTTTTCAGGGCTAAACCCTGTAACCTATTATTTTGTAGGGTTTGGGGTTACAGGTAGGGTTTACACTTTGGGGCTCCGATTCATCAGTTGCTGCAGGGCACAAATCCTGCCTCATCTTTGGCAAGGGATGATCCACAGCAAGGACTAGACCATCTCAAGAAACATACCGTAGCTCCTGTAGGTTGGCATGCTTCAGCCAATGCAGGATTAGTTGATCATGAACCTTATAAAGATTGAAACCCTAATCCCTAAAGCCACAAAGCCCTGAAGCCCTAAACCCCTGAAGCCCTAAACCCGAAACCCGGAGCCGATTCTGTCCATCAGAAGTATCCCAGGTCAAGCCTCCGGCCTGCCGACTGAGGGGATGGTGGTAGAGGGGTTTTCAGGGTACCCCACTCTTTGGGGACTTTCCGAAAATTAAGGGTACCTTATCTTGGGGTCCTTATAAGAAGGATCCTACTGTTTAGGGTACTATATTAGGGTCCCCACTCATTGGGGTTGAGGGCCTGGGGTGCAAACTCGACTCAGAGGTTTTGGGTGTGGGGATCGTAGAGTTTGGGTGTAGAGATCATGGAAGGCACATTTTGGTTAGGTGGTATTTCGCAGGCATAAGCATGTATGGTGCTGGTACATGTTGAATTGCGGCTTCGGGAGGTGCTGCGTCTTCACCTACTGAGACTGCAGGATAGTGAGTACCTTCTGTGCATGGTTTAGGCTTGGGGGCTTCACTGGACGTGGAGGATCAAGGGACTCAGTATGATAAGGTTATAATTGCTTTAGTTATTTGTTGGTGTGACAAGTAGTTGTACTACAGCTACCCCCCCCACCTTACTTGCAACGCCACGTAACTAGCAATTGCTGAATCCCATCGTCCTTCCAGTAGGGCTTCGGGAAGAGGCGTGCCTGTTTCGGGTCATGCTTTGATATTTAGGAGACACCCTGGCATCGAAGTTCAGCCCTCAGCCCTTAAGCCACAGAGTCCCAAATCAACGTCCACCCCACAAGCCCTAAACCCTAAACCCCAAACCCTAAACCCTAAACCCTAAACCCCCAAACCCTGCACCCTAAACCCCTAAACGCCTAAACCCCAAACCCTAAACCCCACAAGCTCCGAAAAGGCGTAAAACCCCAGATGCCCTGCAGCAGCCCAGGGCCCTACACTCAACTCCCAAAAACCCTGAGCCACTGTTTTCCCCTTACCCCAAAGGATCCATTTAGGGTTTAGGGTTTAGGGAAACTCAAAGCCCAGACCCCAAACTCTCGAATATTTAGTGCACGTATTCCTTTGTTGTTATCTCGATCCTTTACAGTGTTGATATACTCTCATACATATATATAGTTCTAGTATTCCTACGTTGTCATGTCTATCTTCTACAGTGTAAATCTACTTCAAAAACCCCAAAAACCCGAAACCCCCATGGCAGGGAGACCAAGCGCACCTTGGAAGTGCAGAAGGGCATGAACACCCACGGACGGGTGCGGAATCTCGGATCTCCTCCAAGTTGCAACGAGCTAAGGGTTCCCAAAAGGTTTCTAATAGGCTTTAGGGCTGAGGGGTTCTATAAGGTTTTAATAGCGTTTAGGGTTTAGGGGTTCAAAAAAGATTTTTTTCCAGGGGTTACCAGAGTCGTATTGAGTGTAGAAAGGCTTTGTTTAGCAAGGGTCTTATGGGGTTTCGTGTCGGTTTTGCTTTGGGGCTTCTTGGGCATGGGGTTTTTAAAACCAAAACAGAGGCCATACAGCCGGGACACGGAGAAAAGAGCTATGATGCCCTTGTGCCCACCGCTCTAGGCTATGGGGCCCGCGGGATACCGATGTTCCAAGTTCTTGCCTCGTTTTCATAATTACAGTGGCGAATCATAAGGAATCCAACTCCTACGGTTGATGATATAAATCCAGCATTACCCATATTCAGGAAAAGACCATATTTCCCATAGTTTAGGGTCCCTAAGGTAATGCGGGATTTATATCATCAACCGTACTACTTTGGGCCTTTGTTTCGGTGTTTCCGCCAGGGCCTGTGCCAGAGCCCTAAATCCCTGCAGTTTGGGTTCGGGGTGTACTGTAGGATCTAGGGATCCCTCACTGCGAATCCTACTGTTGATGATATATAAATCCTGCAGCACCTTAAGGACCCTAAACTATGGGAATTCTGGTAAATTCCTTATTATGGGTAATGCAGGATTTATATCATCAACCGCAAAGCCTGCAACTCTAAGCACACCCTTCTATCCAAGGTCCTCATTCTCAAAAGCCGAACCCTTAAACCCTGAAACCCAAGCCCACATCGTCTATTCCCGGGGTTGCACCGCAAAGGTCAGCAACGACAGTTTCGAGGCCAGAGTGACGGCGACCTTTCACATGCTCAGCCAATGCGAGAGCACCTGCCCAGAGTCTCCATTGTAGTTCCTTCTTGGGGTTACCTTTTAGGATCCTTAATATAGAATTGGTTAAACCAAAAAAAGGAACTACAATGGAGACTATAGGTAGTTCTTCAACCCTGAATCCAGACTGGGCCCTAAATCCGGTTATCCTAAACTGGCCTAGAGCGCTGTGGTTTGTCGATGGTCCACATGAAAGAGGGTTCAAAAGGAATCAGCTTTTGCGCTGACCCGACGCATCTGTTTCAGTCAGCTTCGGTCCTAAAATTTCGAGTGTCTGACTCCTCGGGTCGAAAATGTAGGGGTTTAGGGAGTTTTTAGGGTCATTGAGGGATGGTTAGGGTTGTTCCGGACTAGGAGAGAGGCCATGTTTTTGTTTCGTTTCGATTTTTAATCGCGGGTGTCCGGGATCCGAGCGTGCCATGTCCCATCTACCTAAACCCCCAGAAGTAGGTAAAATAATGGCCCCAAGCCCATAAAAAGGCTATGATTCTACATACTTTTGGGGGTCCATCTAACGTGGTCATCCCCCAGGCCCCCTACTTCTCTACATACCCGGACATCCAGGAGCGCAGTTTTCAGTGGTTCAACATGCGAGGCTCTCCTTCGTCATGTTGCGGTTGCCCATAGGCCCCTAAGTAGTTCCTTTATGGGATTCCGTTTATAGGATTCTACATATGAACCACTAAAAGGAGCTACTTAGGGGCCCTTTTGGGCTAGCGAAAGCCCTGGTATGTGGGTTGAACTGCGCTCATCCCTTTGAACCTTCATCCCCAAACCCCAGATCCGGCACCGCAATCCCAATGGGTCCTATGTACCTACGTTACCCTATGCTTCCAGGGGCCTTATTCTTGGGTCCTTAAGGGGTCTAGGGCCCTAACTATAAGACTATAAGGTCCTTTGAAGCCTAGGATTAAAATATAGTAGAAGGTAGTATAGGAATAATTACCATTCTGACTTATGGAAAGTATATCCCGCATAACACAACCCAGGACCCTTCTTGGGAAAATGCCAAGTCCTGACTCCTTAGCCGCCCCTAAACCCTAAACCCTAAACCCTGAACCTCCTAAACCCTAAACCCTAACCCACAAACCCTAATTTAAACCCCAAACCCAAAACCCCAAACCCTAAACCCCAAAGCCTAAACCCTAAACCGTGCCTTAGCCGGCCGCATCAGACCTGGAGATCTGTTGCCGACCATCCACCGCACTCCCTGCTGAGCACACGCCGGGGGGCCTTGAGGGCTTTTGGGGGTTTTGGCCAAAGGCCAGGGTTTGAGATGTGGGCTCTTATAACTTGAGGGTTTACTTAGGGCTTAGGGTTTAGGGAATAATTAGGGTTTAATTAGGGTTTAGGGCTTAGGGTTTAATTAGGGTTTAGAGCTTAGGGTTTAATTAGGGTTTAGGGTTTAATTAGGGTTTAGGGTTTTTCAGGATCAGGAAACTTTTCCCCTAGCCAAGTTGCCAGCAGCTCACAGCTACAACGAATCTGGCATGTACGAAGTGCTGGCCAGAAGACATATCTCTTACGCAGGGCATTGCTATGCAGTCATACTGGCAACTTATAACGCCGAAACAGTCAATGCCAGCAGCAGGGCAAGTGTACCCATAGGCTCCTAAGTAGTTCCTTTCTGTGGTCTATATTTAGAATCCTATAAGGTAATCCCAAGAAGGAACTACTAAGGAGCCTATGGCTAGACTCAGGCCTGAAACATGCGAATCAAAGCTGAGGAGGCTGGATCCCTCATAGCACAACTTCCCAAAAACAACGAGGGCCGACTGCACGTCTCAAAACAAAATCCCTCGAACCCCAAAAGCCGACATCCAACCCGAAACGTCTACCTCTTGCTGTAAACCCCCGGAGCTCGAAATACTAAGTCTTAGGGTTTAGGGTTTAGGGAACTAGGCCCCCTCAAACAAGACAGAAGACTGAACCCTAAGCCCAAAACCCAAACGACTGTTGAACCTGAAACTTGAAGGGGCCCTAAACCCTAAACCCTTAAGGCCTCTGAACCCTAAACCCTAAACCCCTAAACCCTTAAACCCTTAAACCCTAAACCCTTGAAGCCCTATGAGCCCTTGAACCCCAAGGTGATCGTATGTTTCAGTGGGGTCTCCAGCGGAGCCACGGTCTCCGCCACTCGCAGGTAGCCGAGGCGACTGGGGAGCTACCTTTAAAGAGCGCTTACTTTAGGGCCTTTAGGGGTTTAGAAGTTTAGGGTTCAGAGGATTAGGGTTTAGGGATCTAGTGTTTATTGTGTTTTTTCGGCTTTAGGCGTTATGGCTCATCCTCGGCGGTGTTTGGTAGAATGTATATGTTAAACCCCTAAGCCCTACCTGCGGCTTCACTTGCCTACTGCTTTGAGGGCTGTACCCTATAATTAAAGGGTCAGAACCTACTCTTGTTGTAGGGTTTGGGGTTACAGATCAACCTTAAACCCTAAACCCTAGACGCTTTATTGTTTCGGTTTTGTGGTGGTTTAGGAACTGGGATATAATGCTGAAGCTGAGGGAGGAGCTGGCAGGCCTTCGTTTTTCCGTGTAAAGGCCGTAAAGACCATAATATCGGGGCTTAACATTGCCAATATCTTTTTTTTTGGGGGGGGGTTTCTGATTATGATTAGAGTATACTATACCCCACAAAACTCTATGCGGGATAACTGTTGGTTTTAGTGTGTTGCTGTGGGCTTTTGCCCTTTGCTTCAAGCAATTAGCAATCGGCGAGGTCAGTCCAAGCACGGGGCACTCAGCGTTTTTCAGCCAGAAGTGGAACTTGAGACAGCAGTTGAAAAGGCTGCTCTCAACTCTACCATGCCTCAAGCCCAAAGCCCCATGGAGAGCCGTAAGGGTTTAGGGGTTTAGGGGTATAGCAAGCCCTTACCGAGCCTGTAATGCACATACACGGCACCCTATGAAGCCCTCCTTGCGAGGCCAAGCACTTCCCTTCCTACATGCAGCGAACGCTCTCGGTGCCTCCGCCGGCTTTAGGTTTCTGTGACAAGTGCCATTATGGGTTTAAAGGGTTACCTTAAAGGATCATAGCCTAGTTCCTGTACGGCTTTAACGAGGCCCTGCCAGCAACGAGGTGGTAGTGCAAGGCAGGGATTGGCTCTCGGGTCGACGGTTTTGGATGTCCTTCGGGTCTCTTGTCTTTGCAGTGGCTACAGGTGCCCTTGATTTCAAGGGCTCGGGTGGGGGGCAGAGATTCGGGGAAGGTGTTTGGCTTTAGACAACAGGGGCCGCTGGGGTCGGCTGCAGGAAACCCGAAAAAACCTATTTTTCTCAAGTGGTCATAGGGATGCTCAGTAGTGGAGTCAAGGCCCTAAGCTTTCCTAAACCCCATTATGCATAGGCTCCTTGGTAGTTACTTTTTGGGATCACCTTCTAGGATTCTCATTCTAGACCACAAAAAGGAACTACTTAGGGGCCTATGGGTAAACCCTGGGAGGGGACATCGGAGTCCTTGGCTTATGCTGCATCCAAGGGGCGGAGCTTGTTCGTAGGTTAAGGGCTCCCGAGGCTGCGTCCGGTTCGCGTTGTCGGGAATAGTACATTTCCCATAGGCTCCAAAGTAGCCCCTTTTGGGGGTTACCTTATAGGATCTTAAACATGAACCACAAAAATGGAGCCCATGGGTATAGCATATTGTCCATGACTTTACGTAGCGCTGGGATTTGCCGGACAATGCGTCGCTCGTGCATTTCGCAGGGGAGCATTGTGCAGATCCAACAGCTGCAAGAACAGTGCGCAGACTCTTGTTAGATCCTGGCCTCCAGAACACGCTGACCCCTCGGGAGCTCAAGGCAGACCGAGTCGCTTCGTAGATGTTTGAATATCAGTATGACTTGCTTAGACACAATCTGCAATCAGTATACATAAACACAAGCACGCACAAAAATCATCGTCGGCAATGAACCCAGGCCCGGCCACCAGATCCTGAAGCCGTCCCTTAACCCCCAAGTCACCGGACCTGCTGAAGTAGAGCCCGTCGTCCGAAAGCTGATAAAAGATTTCCTTCGGGGGATCCTATAGCCCCTGTAGAATGATATTAAAAATGAGCGTCAGGCCCTCAAACCTACGCTGCAAGACTTGCAAGCCCCTACAGAATGCTTTAGGAGAAACCGTGATCTCTAGTCCCTAAAGCCCCTACGTTCCCACACATTCCAGGAAAGTAGTCTTAGAAGATGGCCGGAGGCCAGCAGCTGAGAATTCGGATTTCCATTTGGTTTTTACTAAGGATTCCTATTGGGGGGCTCCTGAAGCTCTTATCAATCCTGGGGCAGGGGGGGGTTTAGGGTTAGGGCTCACGGCTAATGCTTGATCTGAGGATGCTCTTCAGTCTTAGGGTCTTGGTCTCTTGAGGGTGATGCTTAGGGGTTTAGGTTTAGGGTTTAGGGTTTAAGGGTTTTGGGTTCAGGGTTTAAGGTTTAAGGGTTTTGGGTTCAGGGTTCAGGGTTTAGGGTTTAGGGGTTTCGGGCTTTATGGTGCTACACCTAGTCGAGGCACGGTTTCGGGGCCTCGTCGGCTCGATGCTTGGAACCGCGGGGGATGGATGGAAGGATGGATGGATGTGTTTGGGAGTTTCCGTAAGAAAGAGGTACCTTAATCTGGGGTCCTTATAAATTCAGGATCCTGCTATTTAGGGTGCTTTATTAGGGTCCCCTATTTTCAGAAACTCCCCATTCGCGCATGATCACCAGTTAGCGTTTAATCCTGAGTCCAGCGCATCTCAAAGCTTTTGTCCGTATATGCCGGTTCCCATATTGTGGAAGGCCTAAGAACAACGTCGTTTCCGAAAAAAACCGATGGCTTTGAGGCCCATGTTAGCCTAGCAGAGACCGCAAATGGACCTGTGAAGAGCCTTCTTATAAAGAGCAGCCCATGCTAGAGGACCTGATAGAAACCCAGAAGAGTCTGAAAGAGCTTACAGCAGCCCACAAGATCTCAATGAAGCCCGAGCCGAATAGACAGGCCTGAGTAGTTCGTTACCTTGTAGCCGCTTTAGTCTCTACGCGTTTAAACCAAACCAGACCCACCTCTTCACAAAGATTGAAAATCATGCAAGTATATTCTACATATTCAACTCTACAAACCCCTACCGCCCTCTGCCCTAAAACATGCTCTAACACCCTGATACACTGATACACCCTAATATACTTCATATCTCCGTATTCAATCCTACCTTACATATTTGACTGCGAACATCCCCACCCTACAGATCATGCATTTGGGGGCCACACCACTGACTGGCGTTACGGTCGTGGGGTCCCCGGTCACGTAACAAAACACAAGTGTTCGATTCAGGTCATTCGACGACCCATGGGGTCACACCACCGACTGGCGATACGGACGTGAGGTCCCAGTACACGTACCAAAACACGTGTTCGATTCAGGTCAGTCGACGATCCATGGGGCCACACCACTGACTGGGCACACCAGGAAGTCTCATGGTAGTCTTTGGGGTTGGGCACTCCAGGGAGTCTCACGACAGTCTTTGGGGGTGGGCACTCCAGGCAGTCTCTGGAGGTAGTCTCAGCGGGCGAGGAGCTGACGAGGAGCGGGCGGGAGTACTGGCTGACTTAAAAATCTAACAACCCCACACCGAGGGTGGTGAAAAAAACCTATACTATACATCAGACCCTAGCGAACTTTTTTCCAGCAGAAAGCCCATAGGCCCGGAGCGAGACAAAACCCTATGAACCCCACCAAAACAGCCGAAACCGCAAGCAGAGCCGCCGAGGCGCCACCGTCCTCGACAGACCTTCGGCCACCAGAAGTGGTTGCCACAGGGGCGACTCGTCGCATGGAAACTGCCTAGGGCCAGTTTAGGGTTCTTAGCATGCCCTAGGGTTTAGGGTTTAGGGTTTAGGGTTTTAGGGTTTGGGGTTTAGGGTGCCCATAAGGGTTCCTTTAAGGGTTCCTCTATGCTTTGACCGGGTCTTTGTGGTTGGGGCAATCGAGCAGACACGGTCCGACTGTGAGAGCTCAGGATAGTCTCACCTTATCTGGGTAGTTCCCTAAATTAGGGCCCCTATTAGGGTCCTTTTTATAAGGGTGCCGTACTCTATTGGGGGCCTAAAAAGGGACCTTAATTTAGAGAACTCCCCATCTAAACCATCAGAAAGGCCGACAAAACCCGTCACCAAGGAGTAGGAGTAGGAGTGGTGGGCACCGTTCTGAGGGGGGCACTACGCCCCTGGTCTTCGGCAACTCCCCAAAACCCCAAACCCTAAACCCCTTCGAAAATAAAAACCCGAATAAATCTCCGCCAAGCCGCCGCATTTGCACTGATCAAAAACTTCGGACAACCCGTCGAGAGATGGCTTTCCTCCTGATGAGGCTGCCGACCTCCCAGAGGCTAGAAAGGCGCCTCTTTTGGGGGGGGTTGGGGGTTTTCAGGGTTTTGGGTTCAGGGTTTGGGATTTAGGTTTACAAGGGTTTTAAAGCCTATAGGTTTTAGGGCCACGGGTCCTTAAAAAACCGCGTTGCGTGAAGGATATGGCTGGCTGGTATTTCAAGGGCAAAAAGCTTGTCCGAGAAGGGGTCTTCCAGTCCTATGGGGGGGCCTTGGGGCTTAGGGTTTAGGGGTTTAGGGTTTAGGGTTTAGGGATTTTGAGCTGAGGGTTGTGGGTTCACGTTATGTTCTTAGATTGGCCAAAAAGGCTACCTTTCCAAGCCGCGCAGCCGCTGATTCACACCCCTTCACCTTCTCCGAAAGGTACCGGAAAATCCCAAAATAAGTGTTTGTGTGTGCACGCGCTGATTGAATCAATATATCCATATCTATATCTATATACATACATACATACATACATACATACGTACATACATACATACATACATACATACATACGTACATACATACATAGATGTATGAAAGACACACAACAGCCTTTGGGGCGGTCAGGCCGGTCTTGCCGCCGCGGCACCCCGCAACGTTTGCACCCTTTTGGCCGAAAGCGTCGGTAGGAAACCCTGGGCTGCAGGATTCTACGCTGAGCACAAGGGCATTCAGGGTTAGGGTTTTAGGGTTTTAGGGTTTTAGGGTTTTAGGGTTTTAGGGTTTAGGGTTTTAGGGTTTAGGGGTTTTAGGGTTTAGGGTTTAGGGTTTTTGCATTTGAGGGTTGAAGGTGTAGATCAACCTGTGCTTCGGGCTCCTTCGACGTTGTAACGATTCCGTTAATCGCTCAAGCCAGTGGGAGCATGATCGTTGTCGTCGTCATCAACATCACCATGGCTCTTGCTGATATTGCCAACCTTATCATTCCCTTCATATGGAGGGTACTACATACTGAGGGAACACTGTGCAGTGCAGCCGCTACAGCTACATACCTGGACCCGTAACGTAAACCACCCATATCCCACTACACCGACAAAATCCGAAACCCTCAACCCTAAACCCTAAACCGTAAACCCTGAAAAACGGCAAACCCCAAACTCAACCACGAGAAAATTTACCTCTGAATCCCAAAGTCTCAAACCCTAAAACCTGAAACTCTGAACCCTAAACCTTAAGCCCTAAGCCCTAAAACCTGAAACTCTAAATCCAAGCCCCTACAACTCGCAAGCCTCGCGCAAGCTCCGGCCTAAGGTCTGGTCTATAAGGGACCTATATGGTGTTTAGGGTTTTAGGGTTTAGGGTTTAAGGCTTAGGGTTTAGGGTTTAGGCTGTAAGGTTTAGGGGTTCTATATGGAATCTGAAGGGTGTGGGGTTTGGGGCTGAGGTGTTTAGGGGTTTTGGGGTTTTACGGCTGGTTGGGGTTGGGGTTTAGGGGCCTGAGGGTGCCGGATGTTAGGCGCTAACGGTTTTTAGTGTGCAGGTCCACGGCCTTGGATTCTCACCCGAGCTTTCAGCAAAAAAAAGCCCCGACTGCCCAGACTGGCGAACTTGAGCAGGTTCCCGAGGCCTTCTGGCGTTGCCAAGTGGAGAAGCCCCTTTGCGCTGAGCACGGCAGCAGTGCCCGCGCGCCTCTCTCGCCCTGCTGCTCCAGGTGCTTCGGTAGCGACAACCCATCCGGGACCTGGGCGTAGACGGCCAGCGGGATGATCTGGCCAACTGTGTCCGGCGGCTCTTGCTTCATCTTCACAATCATGACCCTAAATCCCTAAACCCTAACCGTGTCGGCCCAAGATGCGTCTCTCCAGCAGCGTCGGAGAGCGGCCAGTGGCCGTGGCTGCGGTCGCCGCACATCTCGGCAGATTGAGGCGTCATGGTGTTCTATTAGAGTGTTTTTGTTCATGCGGCCTGAAAGGGAAAATTGAGGCTTTTTGTGCCTAAACGCGTACGTAGATTGGGGCTTTATGATGTTTGTTAGTCGGCAGATTCACTGGTTTCAGGCGTCGGGCTTGCTGTTTAGGGTTTCGGCAGGTTTCCGGCTCGAGGGCTTCAGAGTGTAGGGCTCTGCAAAGGGTGCTCTTAGAGCTCTTCGGGGCTAAGGCTCGCGAAGGGACCCTTCCGTGGGGAAGGGACATGAGGCGACACACCACTTGCACACCACTCCTAGACCACTCCCAGAACATGTTCATGGAATCCTCATACAGTATATACACACTGAAGGCCTGTGGATTGAGGAAGGCCCTGCGTGATGAACTTCTGGAAGCCCTGATTGAAAAAATCCTTCAAACAAAAAACTCAGGAAACCTTCAAAACGCCCGACGCCTACGAGGCCTTTATGACACCCCCCCTTTGTTGCCCTCTTTGAAGACTCCTGGCCCCGAAGCTTCTTGCAGCCGCCCGGACGCATGGACCGTGGCCTGACGAGACGAGCAAGCCCGTCGGGCCTCCTGGGTTTAGGGTTTAGGGTTTAGGGTTTAGGGTTTAGGGTGTACAGAGGCTCCAGAAAAAAGAAAAAAAACTGGAGTAATGGATAATGTAGACCGTAAGTCTTAACTTTTCGTGGCTTTAAGGAGCTTAGGAGGATTACTAAAAGGATTGTAGTCGGATTAAGAACCCCCTCTAGAATTTAAGGTACTTTCCTTAGCCGAGGGTGCAAACTGGGTGCAAAGAGGCGCAGAAAGATATGGATTTTGGGTTTACAGTTCAGGCCCACGGCTTCCTTCTCAAGGATGTGCTAGCCGGTTACTTGTAGGGTTTCTGTTGAAGGATTCAACTGGCTTTTTGTGCCGGACGGGGTCCTTGATAGTAAGTAAGCTTCCTTGTAGAAGTCTTACTTGTTGGTTCTCGAAACTGAAAATTCTCATTTGGGGCGGCTCTGGATTTCAAGGTCTGACGCGTGGTTTGGGGTTCAGCACTGGGGATAGGGGTTTCAAGCTTTGGGCGTCAAATCACAAACCTTCATGTATGAAGACCGCTGAGACACCGAGGTATAGACGGCGTGAACTTACATCCGAAACGACAAAACCTCCGGCCCAACTCAACGTAAAACCCTTTGCGGGGTTGAAGGGTATTCCTGACCCTAAACCCTTAACCCTAAAAAGAAACTCGCACTCTCTATCCTTTTGCGCCTCCTCAAGGTAGTCGTCCACTGGCTCACGGCAAAACGAATCCCGGCATTGTACAAGCTTTTCAGCCCTCGGGTATACTCTTCCGAATCATCGGCATCGGATAAAAGTGCCACCAGAAAGAAGCATTCCCTGCCGGGCAGCAGCCGGGCGGGAGGGAAGGGGGTGCTCGAAAACTTGAGCACGGCACACGGAGTTGCTTCGCACTCGTTTCTACTGTCAGAAACTCGCACTCTCTATCCTTTTGCGCCTCCTCAAGGTAGTCGTCCACTGGCTCACGGCAAGGCGAATCCCGGGATTGTACAAGCTTTTCAGCCCTCGGGTATACTCTTCCGAGTCATCGGGATAAAAGTGCCACCAGAAAGAAGCATTCCCATCTCTCCCATAACAGCCCAGCCAGTGCTAGCCTTCAGCAGAAAGAAGAAGAAACCAGGCAGCGGGCGGAAGTTGTTGAGCCCGCC
>CAJNJA010012147.1:691-13283 GCA_905231915.1 Symbiodinium necroappetens | reverse complement strand
ACTACTACTGCCACCACCACCGCCACTACTACTACTACTACTACTACTACTATACTACGAGGACGACGACGACTTTTACTACTACCACCACTACTGCTACTTGTGCTGCGTCTAGTACTACTGCTACTAAGGCTGCTCCTACTCCTACCCACAACACTTCTCTTACTACTTCTGCGACTCTACTCGCCTATGCTACTGCAACTTCTCCGCTACCACTGCTGCTGCCACTGCTGTTGCTGCTGCTGCTGCTACTCCTACTATTACTGCTACTTCTCCTACTGCTACTCCTACTGCTACGACTACCACTATTACTACTTCTACTATTACTACTATTACCATCAGCACTACTACTGGTACTCTTGGGGCTATTGCTATTTTTCCGGGGGGCTGGGGGCTGGGTGGCAGTAGACACCTCCGTCTCACTTCTCACCCGCCACTTCTGCCCGCCACGAGACAACCTGCTCAAGCATCTATGAACCGATGAAATGCCGACTGGATGACAGAAATGCACTAGTATTCCGAAACGGGAAGCTCGATGTCGCAATTTCAATGTCTGCTGAAGCTTCTGCCAAGTGAAAGCTGTCGTTTTCATGGGTATCTCGGCGGTTGTTTCTACCTTGCGCCAATGGTGCATCAATTCGCAGCGCCTGGTGTTTCTTCTGGCAAGACAGGTGCATGTGCCGGTGGTGCAGAAGGTCCAGAAAACCGTCAAGGTGCCCCAGGTCCAGTACGAGGACCCACACTGCAGGGTTGAAAACTGAGAAGCTTTTGGGGGCTTGAAAGCATGGCACGCATCACCTGAAATCACATCCTGGTGCCTTGACGAGCTGAAAGCGGACTTGCATTGCAAATATCTCTGTCTCTCTTCCTCTCGCTTACTCCCTCGCTCGCTGGCTCGCTCGCCTGCCTGCCCTGCTTCCCTTTCTCCCCTCCTCACTTACTCACTTGCTCAATCAAAATCCACTCGTGCAGATGTCCTGTGCATTCAGCAGTAATTACACCGCAACAGTTAAAGCGAGGACCAGATCGTCCAGGTTCCCATCCAGACGCAGGCCGGTGTGGTGGGAACACTGACAGACTTACGTTTTCCTGCGCTTCGATGCCCGCTGCTGGACCAAGCACGATGGTTGAACACTTGATAACAAGTAATCATGGTCTTTGCCCGCTATCTTCGTCGTGGGAGTGGGAGAAAGGAGGCAGTACATCGGAAGTGCGAGAAGTGTTCGTAATAGAAGAAGTGGTGAGAAGTGGTAGTAGCAGCAGTGGCAGTAGTCAGCTGTAGCAATAGCACAGTACTCTGTCCTAAGGCCTAGGCCCTAGGCTCTGAACCCCCAAGGCTCAACACTAAACCCCTAACCTCAAATCCAAACCATCCTCCCTCAACCCTAAACCCTCTACTCTGTCCCTCAGCCCTGAACCGGAGAAGCACCCATGACCGGCGTCGAGGTCCAGGTGCCCATCGTCCAGAAGGTTCAGAAGACGGTGAAAGTTCCGCAGATCCAGTATGAGGACCAGGGATTTATAAAGGTTTTATCGAGGTATATTTGGTTCTATAAGGTCTTTGAGGATTGTATAAGGTCATATACAGGTTTATGTTTATAACGTTTTGGAAAGTCGTATTTGGGTTTATGAGGGATGTATAGGTATTGTAAGGCTTTTTGGTTGGTTTTGGTTTCATAAACGCTTTGTAAGGGTTTTGCAGCTGTTGCAGTAAGCCCGAGCCAGGATAATTACTTACACACTCAGAAGAGCTTGCGTGTCAAATGAGCTGCTTGCGAGGCATGTTGCGAGGTCCCGTTTCGCCCGTTTTTGCTTCTTGAATCCTTACCACAAGTTAAGCTATCAAAGAAGACTGGTTCTCGAGGATAGCTGTCTGCATCATTATCCTTTCCTGCCCGGTATACATTTTGGAGAGGTATCGTAGCGGGCTTCCGGCTTCATGCTCTCGATTTCTTGTCTCAGGTGCTTCAGGGCTCCGAGTGAGTAAGAAGTAAGAGCCAGGACCAAATCGTGGAAGTTCCGGTGCAGAAGCAGGTGCAGATCCCCATGGTCCAAACCGTGCAGAGGCAGATCTCGCGGGATTTGGGGGTTGTGGACACCGGTGGCAGAAGTGGCGGTCCACGACCAAAGGGCTGAGGTCATCGTGTGTGAATCTTCGTCGTTCATTGCGAAAGGACTTGCTACCAGTGTTCATAGTGCCGTGGGTACCCTCATCGTCATCGCGCCGCTGCTTTTGCCCTGCTGAACTTTGAGACATCGGAGTCGTGGCATTGAGCCTGATGCAGCTGTGATGATGACAGTGGTGGTGACGATGACTATGCTCATGGCGTCGAAAGGATCCCGATGGTCATGTTGATGACCCTCTGATTTGCTAGAGATAACGGTGCTTAAAGACTGACAGCGGCGTTGAGGACAATACCATCAGAATGCGGACAGCTTTGCGTGGGTATCCGAGTTGAATCACGATACAGGATGATACTCGTACAGGAATCAGGCTTTGGAGGTAGGAGCCCTTTCTTGGGACCGGCGACTAGGCTCGGGGCCTGCAGAGCTCATTTTGTAATCGTGATTAGATCTGCATCCAGCGGGGCCTGCAGTCTCCAGGCAGGTGGAAGTGCCGCAGCTGCAGTATGAGGACGCGAACATCTCGGTTGTGTGATCAATCGCAGGTTTGGATGCCAGGGCGGATTCATTGCAAGCGGCCTGTGAACCCTAAATTGTGAAGGGTTGCACAGGAGACAAGAAGACATCACGAAAGCCTGCAGTGCCCGATGGTATGTGCTGGAGCAGGACCAGATCGTGGAGGTGCCGGTGCAAAAGCAGGTGCAGATCCCCATGGTCCAGACCGTGCAGAGGCACAAGGGGCTTTCCATAGTGTCCCTGCGCAGCTTGAAATGTTTGCTCCAAGGTTAGGTCTCCAACCCCTCCTCAGTTCTTACCGGAGGCAGGTGGAAGTGCCACAGGTGCAGTACGAGGACCCGTGCCCAGGGCTGCGGCTTCTGCCTGGAGGGTCGCACCCCAGGGCCCTGAATACTCCTGCGAGCTGAAAGCTTGAACCCGAAGGCGTGCCCTTTATCCCGGGCTCCCGACACATCGCTGGGTAGGGTGCTCTGTTTCTGTGCAGACTTGCGAGATTCGGGGCGCACTTGGGGATCCGGCGTCCCACAACTCCTATCAAGCTTGGTGATCTCCTGACTTGTGTTTACGTGTTCACGGTCGGTAATCACTGCTCCCAGTGTGCTGTTCTGTTCTTCTTACTTTCCCTTGAAGTAAGTGTCTTCTGCTGATGTTAACCCAGTTTTGCTACTCTCATCGTTGCTCGTGTTACCATTTCTGCTCTGTGAGTTGGGCTCGGCAGTTTGACGTTGGAGCCTGGGGGAGGACCAGATCGTCGAGGTGCCCGTGCAGAAGCAGGTGCAAATCCCAATGGTCCAAACCGTGCAGAGGCGGGTCTTGTGATTTCGTTATCAAAATTACTATATGTTGCTATTACTGTTACTACTACTGTTGCTATTACCATTACTATTACCATTACTATTACTATTACTAGTACTATTACTAGTACTATTACACGGGTTCTGGGCAACCCTAAACCCTATACCCTAAACTCTAAACCCTAAACCCTAAACCCTAACCCTAAATCCTAAACCCTAAACACTAATCCGGTGCAAAGGCGAGCCAAGCCCACTCTCGATAAGGATGCTACGTAGCATTGGGCTCCTTCTTCTTAGACGGCTGAATAGCAGGAGTCTTGCCTTTGGTCCAGGGAGAGGGATTTGTGGCTTGACCGGTTAATCTTCAACTTTCAGGGTTTTGTGGTTCATGCTTTCGAGGAATAGGAGTTTAGGGCTTGGGCCAGGGAGTTGCGGGCTTGGAAGGGATCGATCCAAGCCCTTTACGCGGGTTCTTCATTTCTGACGGAGTTCTTCAACTTGTTTAAACCCGCAGCCCGAGTAATGCGAGGGCCTCGGTAATTTTCGATTGCTTATCGTATAGCATACAGTATCACTGATCTTTACTTCACATCATAGCACCCACAGTGCAATGAAGCCCATGATAAGGTCATGCCCTAAACTCATCATAACACAAAGCCGCCGAAATCCCCATGGCTCTTGGAAAAAGGACTCTCTTTGACATTCTTCCGGCTCACTGGCCCAAGGAAAGCTCAATTGTGCTTATGATTTGGACTGTCCAACAGTTGGCTATCATGATGAACATGATTAAGAGCACTCGTTTGTGGCGGTTCTTATTCTTCTTCTTCGGGTTCTGCTTCTTCTTTGCTAGTCTTCATTGTTCTTGTTCCTCGTTTCGGCCACAAAGCTCCAGACCATTATCATCATCATCATCATCATGATCATCATCATCGTCATCATCATCATCATCAGCATCAGCATCAGCATCAGCATCAGCATCAGCATCAGCATCAGCGACAGCAGCATCATCATCATCAGCACCATCGTTACCCGTATCATAAACAGACCTTTAAAGCAACCGTGCCCCGAGGCAGGTGGAGATTCCACAGCTCCAGTACGAGGAGTGCAGCTGTGAAGCTGTGTTGTGGCACATGGGAGCACAAGCAGAAGCGCCAAGCCTCAAACTATACACCTGGACCGAGGCTCTAATCATCTCTACATCCCTTATGCCCATAAGCGCATAAACCCTACACGCCTGAACTCTAACCAATAAACCGTAAAACCTCAGCAGGAAGCCTCATGATCAGGATCAGGTCGTCCAGGTGCCGGTGCAGAAGCAGGTCCATGTGCCCATGGTGCAACAAGTCCAGAGGCCTGAGATGTAACACGGATTAGGGCTTAGGGTCCAGAGTTTAGATTTACAGTGAGCACGCAGTTTATAAGTTGACCAGGAACATACCTGTCATTATATCTACGAGTCAGCCAGTCAGTCCATCCAGCTATCCGTCTCTATACATGTCGCATGCATGCTTTATGTAGGCCAGTATGTGATCTGGACTGCTCTATTCGGTGGGAGGGCGAGGGAGGTAGATGTTCGCGCATGTCTGTTGCATCCTGGCAGGGAAGTCGAGGTTCCTCAGATCCAGGTTGAGGAGCAGGTGGTTCAAGTCCCCATCCAGAAGCAGGCGCAGTGGGGGACCGCTTTTTTTCGGGGATTGAAGCGAGCTTCTGCCACGTGCAGGACTGTTTGTGCATTTTTCTTAATAGTATGCCATAGTTCCCGATAATATAGTACAAAACCCTAAAGTATAGTCTGCTTTATAATACCCTATAACACACTATACTACTCCACAGTACACTAGGTCACTAGGATCCCTTAACATGCAATAGATTATACCATCTTGAGTTTAGAGCCCAGGTGCACGTCCCCATGATCCAGACCGTGGAGAAGCAGGTGGAGGTGCCACAGATCCAGCCTCTCGGCAGCAAGCCTCCCACGCTCGCCAGCTGCTCGAAGGAGGATTGACATAATGACAGTAACACTGATGAAATGCGTCATAGTAGTAATAATCATCATCATAACTGTAATCATAGCCATACTCAACATAATGACAATAAGAAGTAGTCGTGACCATGTAATAACAGTAATAATGATGGTGATAATAGGAGTAAGAATAGGCATAAGAATAATGGTGATCATCAGGTTTGACGTAATTCGGACAGTGCTTGCCCAGGTACGTGGACAAGGTGGTGGAAGTGCCGGTCCAGAAGCACGTCCACGTTCCAATGGTCCAGACAGCTTCCTGGCGGCAAGACGAAAGGCACAGACCTTCCAACATCCCTTGAGTAAGGAATATAACTTAAATCAAAGTGGGACCCCGAATATGATCTAAGTAGTATTCCTTAATTAAAGGATATATTAGAGTCTCTGGGAGCTCCGAGCGCATGAGCATCGTTGGTCAAACCAGCTCCCGCTCAGATGCAGTCGGACGAGGACCGGACCTTTCTTTTGTCCCAACATGCTTCAGCTAGAACTATAAAGTGTAGGAGTGTGGGTGTGTGAGGTAATGCAGTGACTATTCCGGATCATGGCGCCTTTGAGGTATCCAAAAGGAGCAGCAACAGGATCTTCATCCTAAATAGCCCCAAACCCTAAACCCTAAACCCACCCCATCGTTTTCGAAAGGTGAACCGCGAGATTGAGATTCCACAGATCGAGTACATCGACTCTCGGCCTGCCTTGTTTCCCTGAACCCCAGTTCAGGGTTTTAGGATTCAGGGCTTAGGAAGCCTCCAAACCCTGATTTTCGAGTCCCTCCGATTCTCCTCATGGCTGAGGGCACTTCAGGACTGTGAACTTCACCAGTGGTTGAAGTACTGAATCTTAATGTGTCTGGGGATTCTATTGGCTGGGTTTAGGGTACCGACTTCTTCGGTCATGTGAGGCTGCAGCATAGGCCTCTAGGGTTTAGGGGCCTTTGCAGTTTACTAGAAGTTCGGTGTAGTCGGATTTTTGAAACTGGGGATGCAGGGCAGAGCACTTGCTTGCACAAGTATCCGGCTTTCAATGTCAGCATGAAGCTCTGGGTTTGTTAACGGTTGCTGGATCTTCTTCGCCCGGTAAAGGCCGGCAAGCTTTGCTCAGCTAGGCCAACAAAATCAACAACGGTAAACTCCGACATGAGAATCCCGAATCGCAGACGACATTCCGAAGCTCTCAGCCCTGAGGACCAGCACGTGCACATCCCCATCCAGAAGCATCGCCACGTCCCTGTGCAGATCCCTGTCGAGCGCCCCGTGGAGGCCCGGATTATTGCCCGGACTGTTGAGCCATTCATCATTCATCATTTGACGAGAGAGGTATGTCCATACCTGCGCCTGCTAATCTATCGCAAAGATCGTAACCATCGTAACCATCACGGTGGTGATGAGTCACCTTTTAGTCTCTCCAGGCCCCCTTGGGGCCCGGGCGAGGGTCTCTTTTGAGAGACCGTTCCAACTGCAGGTCAACGTGATCGAGACCACGGAGAAGGTGGTGGACATCCCCGTGGTGAAGCAGCGCGAGGTTCCACAGGCCGCACCGAAAGGGCCGTGCTCTTATGAGCATTAAAAAAAAGTGCTACACCCTCAACCCGACATCCTGTAATGCTCCAGAGGGCTTGTTCCTGGCTTTTCCTGGCACAGCTTAGAAATCGGAATCCCGACCCGAACGCCAGAACAGGCCGAGGAAGGGCGGCCATAAAGGCAAGTCAAGCCTTCAACAAATCGAAGCAGAACGCCTCACCCCTGACATGTCTGTTATGCTCATAGGTGCTTCTTTCTGGCAGCCTGAGACTCCCTTGTGGCTGCTGCTGTGATCGTGATGCGTATACCTCCGTGTGTGCTTTCTCACTTGGTCCTAATCTAGGGGCCTAAATAATTACCTATACTATTTTGGGTGGTTTCCTTATTAGTAATTATAGTAGAATGGGCCCCAAAACCCCTCTTCAACTATTCTAAAAATTAAGGCCCTATTATAACTATAGTATAATGGGCCCCAAAACCCTATTCTGATTTTTAAGACCCCCTATACTATCGTTGCCGAGCGCAGGTCCAGACCATCGAGCGGGTGGTGGAGATCCCGATGGCCGAGCCCTGAAAGGGGAAAATCCTTAATAGTTAGAATAGGGTTTTCGGGCCCATTATACTATAATTAATAATAAGGAACCCCCAAAAATAGTATAATAGGCAAAACAAAAGGAAGGATTTGGGGTTCTTCTATGGCGGTTGGTACAAGGATTTCGGTAGGACTCTTCGGGCCTTTAGGTAGGTTTGCTTTGGCTTGCGCAGTTTTCGGGGGTTTCGGGGTTTTGGTTTTGTTTTTTTTTGCTTTCAACTTCTTTTGGTTCCATGTCTATGTCTTGTTCTCAGCGGCTTTAGGGCTTTGGGGTTTGGGTCTTGAGATTTAGGGTCCTCCGCGTATAGGGTGTGCGATTACGCACGGCGCAAGTGAGAGATTAGATAGTCCGATAACGGAGCAGCAGCCGCCCGAGCCTTGGTAGCGAAGGGCTCCAAAGGCCAAAAAAAAATCTTGAACCCTGCAGCCCTAAAGCCACCAACAAGCCTTGGAACCTAAACCCTCAAGCTCTAAGCCCTATAAACAAAAAAACACCCACGACCTTAAATCGGCCTTCATCCCCCAAGGGTTTTCGGAGAAACTCTGAATCGACTCCAACTCTATTCTGGTGGACCTGTGCAGTTTTGGATTTTTGGTTGGTAGGGCAGGTTTCCAGCAAGGGATGGTGATGTCAGCATAGTGTGGTCATAGCACGAATAGGGCTTCCCTACACCTTAAACCCTAAACCCTTAAAAGACAGACCGTAAACCCAAACCCAAACCCGAAAGGGGTCGAGACCTCCGAGGTGCAGGTGGTGCAGAAGGTCGTGGAGGTCCAGCAGGACATGCAGGGATTGGGGGGCGTAACCGCAACAACTGGAAAACGGGTTTAGTGGTGTTCCGCGGTGTCGGGTCTCATGGACTTTGTGTTTTGGTGTTTTTTTTTCCAATTGTTGGGTTTGAGGATTTCCGGTTAAAGCACCATTGCTGTTTTGGTTTCATTTCTTTCCGTTCACATAATAATTGTTGCTCCGATCATTCCTTTTGCCTCTATTCGTGTAAACTTTCACAAGATTTGCTACTGTGAAATACATATAAACCCTGATGTAACCCTCGTTTCAAGCCCTTATACAACCTCAGGAAGCGCCCCTGCAGTTGCTGCTCCGCTCTGAGCTCACAAACCAAAGTGGCCCAACACCTGCCAGTCATGACTCATGTAGCCGGATCAGCCACATCAGTATCATCAGTGTTTGCATTGTCGCACCGCGCGAAAATCCTTTACCATCAACCCCTTCAGCCACATACACTTGGGACAAGCTTGCTACACCCACAGCAACGACGAAATGATGCTTCTGATATAGTTTGTGCAAACGAAATCAAGTCCGAATTATGGCATATGACTGAGTGTAGAATAGCTTGTGTGATATTCTGCTTCCATGGTCCTGCTGCATACCAAGCTCAGGACCGTCGCTTGTGCTGCGGAGCCAGCACAACTGCACACCCACGCAATCAATGCAAGCTTGGACCTAGACACCAAGCAGCATCCCGCATCCGAGCCTGTCCATTTTGGCAATCCGCATGTCTCAGGACTGACCATGCGCCAAGATGGCCGAACAATGCTATGCGTGCAAGCCCCTTCGGACTACAACGTCAGGAGAATGCTCGACAATACAAAGCAAAGACGTTGTCGAGCAATCCCATGGTCGCGCAAGGCCAAACTGGCACAAGATGCCAAGGCATAGTCTGGCGAGGCAGCTTCAAAAGGCCGTGTGCTGTGAATGTCATGAAGGCTGAGAAGCCGTCTGTTCTGGAGATATGTAGTTTGTGTCACACATCCATGCATAGCATTGTGTTACATGGTGACATGTAGGCCTTTGGACCTATGGGGGCCGGCCTTGAGTGGGCGCTGCGTGAACAACAGTGGTTTCACCGTCGTGTTTTGTGGAGCAGCAAGCGCATTGGATCATCTCAACAAGAACGGCATAGTGCGCCGAGATGTGAAGCCTGCCCACCTGTTGCGAACCGACCCCAACACGTACCGTGCTAAATTGATTGATTTCGATGCGTCTGAGTCGCTCCAACAAGAAGCGGCTCAGGGACTTGGCACCCTTTTTATGCGCCCATACCATGGACAGGTTGGGGCCTTGTGCAACTGGACCATTACGTTTTCGGCGCCACGTTCATGGAGCTGTTGGGAGACCGGGAATGCGAGGTAAGCCATGACTTTGTCCGGCATTTGGCCGCCGAGCCATTGCAGAAACTGATGGCAAACGTCCCATTTGGCATCATGGAGGTCCTCCGGAGAGTCGCTTCGCCTGGCGACGCAAACTGTGAGGCAAATCAGAGTGCATCAAAAAGTCACTGCACGATGGAGGTTGTTTTGTTGGCATTCGTTGCCTCTGCCCCAGGCTTTATTCTTGTTTTTGCCCAAAAACTTTCAAACCCCTGAACCCAAGAGTCACCCCAAAGCCTCAAGCAAACTAATGTAACTATTGGAACATTTGCAACAGCACCCACCTACTTCTACAGCCTTGAACAGAATGCTCTGAAACCCAAAGCCCCTAAACGGATCAGGAGGGACAGACCATTCGTGGCACCGTCAACGAGGTGGATGTTCCAGGTGAGCGCCGCCGCGAGGTCGGCTGGGGCTATCGGGTTTCGGGGTATGGGTTCAGGGCTTGGAGATTGGGGTTTGGGTTTAGGCTTCGGGCAGGGCTTACGCCAGCTTATGCCAAGCACATCAGCTGTTCGGTTAATAGCCGCTAAAGCCTCAGGCCTGCGACATATGGAAATCTTGGAATTGGACAGTGCTGTCAGCATCAATATTTAGTATGTAAATCAGTGTAGCATAATAGTATATTTGAGTATGTAAGTAAGTAAGTAGGTAGGTAGGCACGTAGGTAGGTAGGTAGGTAGGTAGGTAGGTAGGTAGGTAGGTAGGTAGGGTAGGTAGGGTAGGTAGGGTAGGTAGGGTAGGTAAGGTAGGTAGGTAGGTAGGTAGGTAGGTAGGTAGGTAGGTAGGTAGGTAGGTAGGTAGGTATGTATGTACGTACGTACGTACGTACGTACGTACGTATGTATGTATGTATGTACGTATGTATGTACGTATGTATGTATGTATGTACCTATTATTCCCGGTATTTCAATCCTGCAGAAATCGACTGGGGGGTCTTAGCCAGGCCTTCGCATACGGCATTGGATGCGTTGGGTTGTGTCGGGTTTGGTTTGGCTCCGCGGGTTGCTTTTGTAATGGTAATTCGATTTAGGCTGAGACCACCTCGCAGTTGTTATGGCCTGACCTTGTGTCTCAGCACCATTGGCAGGAAAATCCGTTGCATAATGCCTTCGAAAATTTAGAAGTGTAGGGCCTGACAGCCGTGGAGGCATGTGAGACACCAATTTCGTATCTGCTTTCCATGGACGACTGAACACGACTTTGCCAATACCTCCCTAACTCATAGTCATAGATACCCAAACCAAGGTCACCTTTTTCAGGGCCGAAGTGGGGAGGAATGTCCGAACAATCTCCCGTTCGGCACTCGTCCGCAGCGCAGGAGCAACCGACGCAGACTGTGCAGCAGGCCACGCCGTGGTAGTGGAACACATTCTTTGGAAATTTCACTGCATTCAGCCGTGCTGGTCTTTATGGGTCTAGCAGGGTCTTCAAAATCGAAAGGCTAGGATCATCAAGAGCCAGCCCAGACCCTGAGCATCAATTTCGACTGCTGTTGCTGTTGATGGTGGTGCTTCTGCTATTGAAACGTGTATTGTCCCTCTATGTTTATTGTGAGTCCACTAGTTGCTCAATTGCCTGTGTCGATGGGATTCTTGTCGCTACTGTTGGTCCCCTGCATGCTTGTACGTAATTGAGACGAGTACTTGTCCAAGGAAGCATACCTATTTCAGCAAGAACCCGAATCGCATGACGTACAAGTTGCAGCGGTAAACATCAGTAGTTACAGCATGATCATGGGTAGCAGGGACATGGGTGGTGCAGTCGAGGTCTTGGCCGGACAGCCTCACCCAGTGGAGGTGGTCCAGGGACAGGCTGGGTGTCCGCAGCGAGCCTGGGTTTTAGGGAGTAGGACAGATGCTTCAGATTGGATGGTAGCTGGGAGGGTTGAAGTGCTTCGACCAGGTTCGCAGCGGGTTGATCGAATGCTGCATACGTTTGTATTGATTTCATGACCGACGCTTTCATGGGGATTTCGGTTGGGAAAGGCCGCAGTGAGTCAAGCAAGATATGTGAATTGCAGGATAAGCTGATGAACAAAGTCCTTCCTCAAATCCCAACGCGCTCAACCCTAAACTCTGCAGTCCTTAGCCCTGTGAAGTGAAGCCTTGGATACAACTCTTCAGAAATAAGAATAAAAATCCTTCAGTGACCCTCGCCAAAGCAAAAAAAAGAACCAAAACGCTAAAGCTTAAATCCATGGTACTGCGGAAAATGTAGCCTTCAAAAATCTTAAACCCCGAATAAAGGAGACTCTTGTCAATCCGCCAAAGCCACTCGGCGGCGGCAAGGTGACCGAAGCTCCGGCACCGCAGCCGGCGCAGGTAAGGGGTTTCCGAAGGGCTTTGCGGCTTGCTACAAGGGTTTCTATAGGGCTATAGGGCTGTCTACAAAGATTCCTATACGGGTTCCCATAAGGACTTCTAAAGGGATTTCTATCAGGTTGACAGCTGTAGGGTTGCCTGCGTGCCACACCCCAAAACCCCCGAAGAACACTGCCCACAATGCCGCCACCAGGCGTCGAGGCACATTGATGCTCGTAAACGCTAACATGCAAACCCAGAGCCCCAATCCAGAAGCCACAAGTCCACCTTCGCATCCCGAAAACCGCATAACCCAAGTGCCCGAAATACCACCCCAAAAAATTCCGGACCTTAAAATGAATGAAAACTCACTTTCTTACAAAAACCATATGTGCCAATACAAGTACCCATAAGATCCCCACAGAACGTGACTGGCTGCTTTCAGGTTCCGGCATTCGCTGCTCCAACCACTATGCCCTCCGAGGACTGCACAGAAAGCAGTAGCATGGCAGTAGTGGTAGTGGTACTAGCAGTAGTAGCAGTAGCAG